>CM074304.1:4425000-4717806 GCA_037194245.1 Opsariichthys bidens | reverse complement strand
GACAATGCATTTTATGGATCATGGCCAAAAAACATCTGTTGTCCTCCTTCTCTCTGTCATCGCATCTGCACTTTTGCATGTGTATGTGTCTCGAACGGGTGTTAGGAGATTTGTAAAATGATAAGCGCAGAGGGAAGCCCTGAATTACATCGCGGAGAAATCTCTGTTTTGTCTTTATCACTCGCATTTAAACCCGCAGCGCACGTTACAAGTTTACATTAAAAAAAAAAAAAAAAAATTCTGACTCAATGCAACAATAAGTGCGCGATAACGACTCTTACCTGAGGTGCAGAGAGGTAAGGATATCGATGAGGATTAGGAACTTTTCGTATAGAGCTGCGTCCCCTGTTTCCCGAAAGCAGGCGAGACTGCAGGTTCTGCCTGTGTTTCAATGTACGATTGATTGGTATCAAAGCATAAAGCGTGACGGACGCCTTATAGGGCGAAGCGCAATACTACAATGTTGTAATTTGCTTAAACGCCTTTGAGGATGTTCAATAGATGCCCAGGTTGAATGCTTTTCCTATCGGCTCTATTAAACTTTACAAACAGCTGCGCACATCGTAAAGAATTTGGCGAATTGCCGTCTTTGATCGTCAGAAATACATATTTTGCGTTAATAAAATAACTAGTATTAAACACGTCAAGCTCAGATTGCAGGGTTGTTTTTTTTTTTAAACGCGGTGGCTCTGACGTCAGAAGAAACCCAGTCAAAATCGACCAGACTCATAACTTTAATTATGCATTTCTCTGGATAAAAAAATCCCACCACGAGTGACAGAGGGGTGGGGGGTGAAGTTGAATTTGAAGGCACAATTGGACTCGTAATTGAGCTTATCAATTAAACCGAGCTTTTGAAAAAGAGATTGCGATACTTAAAATGTGACACTCAAACCGCATCTTTTGTTGTTTAGTTTTTGCAAGTGCCTTTTTTATGTCAATATATCAGATTATCAAATAAATCCGATGGTTTGGCCTGTATCAATAAACACTTACCACTTTTTTTCCTTGGGAGGCAAATTTGAGAAAGAAACAATTGGAAAATCTCATAAATCAGTATACCCCCCCGAATTATTAGACGCGTTTTACCTTCTCGTGGTATTGAAATTGTAGATTGTGAGCAGTTTATTCAATCTAAAGTGTTTCTCAAGGGGGAACAAACCAGGCCACAAATGAGATACGGTATTCATTATTATATGTCAATTTATTTCAGTAAATAGGAAAGTCCAATACTGTATATAAAGGTTCATATAGATACATTTGTACGATCTCGTAACAGTTCACTGATTTTATCACATAAAATAATCTCCACTATTAAACTGTTTCATACATCAACATCTATCCATCTTATCTATCTATCTATCTATCTATCTATCTATTCTATCTATCTATCTATCTATTCTATCTATCTATCTATCTATCTATCTATCTATCTATCTATCTATCTATCTATCTATCTATCTATCTATCTATCCCGTGCATATGTTTGTTCATGTAAGGTCTTCATTTCTCCATTGAGAGTGATGAAAGTGTAGGTGCACCATGGTGTGTTGCTGACTCGCTTAGAGAAGCCCAGGTTCAGACATGTGAGAAGCCCCGGGGTCACAGTCAAATTAATGATGATGTACTCCTCTTTTCCCCAGCTGGAAAAACTGCCTGCTAGAAACGAATCTGCCCGCAGTGACAGCTCGATTGCGGGTGATTGATGACTATCTTGAGACCGGCCAACATAATATAATATGGGCCGCATAATTGCTTTCATTTACAGATGAAGGTACTTGTCCTTAAATTGAGTTAGACTTTTATCAGGCAAGTTTTTTCACCCTTTCCTTCTCCTTTGCCATGCACTTGAGTTTGGAAAATAAGTGTTCTGTGAAATTAAATTAGTCAGGACAATAAGCGAGCAAATGTCGCAGTTGTGTGTGTTAATAGACGTGAGGTCAAATGACTGACCCAAACTGGCTCAGCATTTAATATTCATTCATTTACTAAGTGACGATTTTTTTTTAACTCATATGGGAGAGGTTATTAATCTCTTGGAAGCAAATAATAACATATGTAAATTATTTGAGAGGATTTCAGTTATGATGATGATGACGTATATATAATATATATATATATATATATATATATATATATATATATCTCTCTTAATATATATATATATATATATATATTCACATTATATCATACTCAAAAGCGCGCGCACTTGGAGCTAAATGAGTGCTTTTCTTTCTTCCTGAAAATAACCCGTGACATTTTATCTCAAGTAACATCAACTCTATGATTGATTTCTCCTCACACACACTAGACTGCAGTGAAAACAGGTAATGCATCCGTGAAGTTTGATGGGGCAAGTCTACAATAGCTTTCCTTATACATTTACATTTTTTTTTTTTTTTTTTTTTTTTTTGCTGGTGTTATTTGGGTCCCTATTAAATATTAAGGCGCGCTAGTATAAGCTTTTAGAGGATAATGAAGTCTGCGCAAGAGTTCCTGCTCTTGTTTTTCGTTAAAGATTTAAACGAAGCTCGGCTCTTTTGGACAGATGGATAAGATATGACGGGGTGTATTTAATATGGAAATACGTTCAAAACGAAAGCAATGCTTGCAGAGATGCAGTCTGAGACATTTAAACATGATTTAAGAATAGCTTTGAACAATGAGACAAGTTTTGCCAAATATCTGATCAGGATACTTGTCATGCATAAATCTTGTACGAACGTCTCATCAGCATTATAAGCTGGATGAATTACACCTTGAAAGGACATGGCATCCTTTTGTTGTCTCCGACAAAACCAAGCGCAAATCAATCACCGGACGGCATGTTTCAACACCTCCTCCTCCTCCTCCTCCCTCGTCCACCTCAGAGGAGAAGTCTGGCTATACAGGTATATATACGTCTCACAGGTACACACACAAGTCATATATCCTCTCCAGCGGATGACGTCCATTACAACCATTGCAAATTAATGTAATTATGGCACAAAAAAAAAAAAATAAATAAATAAATATGGGGAGCAACACTGAAAAGCTATATGATTAATATATGATGCTGAAGTGTCAGTTGCACATGAAATCTTTATCTCTAAAGAAAAGAAACTTAAAAAAAAAAAAAAAAAAAAACAGAAACTTAGATGTGGCTGATTGTGATTAGTTATAATAAGATATATGAACTGATTAATGCTTTTTAAAATGTACCTGTACAAATTCTTTTGGAATGTTCCCCTGACTCAGATTTGTCTGTTTTCATCACAAAGTATGCATGTGTTTTTATTTATTTTTGTTAAGACAGATGATTATTATCAAGTATATGCCATTTATTTATTTATTTATTTTTTTAAACATGAACATGAACAATTATGAATATGTTACTTCAGTTCAGCCAATGTGAAATTTCATTACATTTATAAATGTGTGTGTGTTTGTGTGGAAAATCTGTGGGAATATATATAGTTAGGGAAATCATAATTAGGGATATCATTTTTAATCATATAGAGTAAAGTATTTTTCCAAGCTAACAAATGGACCTCAAACAGAACATAAGAGTTAAATAATCAAACGAGAATTTTCCTTAAGGCAGAAGTATACAACACTGGTCTACATAAATCTCACTTTAAAGAATTATTTTCTAACATCTGAGTAGGTGTGAGGAGATGATTTGTGTGGCAGTCTGAGGCAGGCTCCACATTCTCCTGTAAGTGCCTTGACAAGTTCATACACTTCTATTTTAAGTCTCTTCATGGTGAAGCAGATTAGAGCCCTTCGGTTCTGAGCGCAGACATTCAGCTTCAATGAATGCACCAGTTCACGGTGAAGGTTCCCAATGAAATTTAGTCATGCAAGTGAGGTTATTCATCTTTATTTTCATTAATTTTTATTATGAAAAATAATCAGTCACTGAAATTACAACATTTCCCTCAGCCCATTTTTTAATTGCATGCTTTGTTTTTCTGTCCAATATTGGTCAACCGTAAATAATAGCCGATTTGCAGACAACACTTCAAAGTTGTATTCAGTCTAGGATGAGACAGGTGCAGCTGATGATCCAGGAATGACATCATGCCGCAAGCAGCTCCCAGGCTGTCTGCAGATGAAGTTCCTGTGCAAGAGAATCAGCTTCTACAGTACAAGCATTTCTGAACCAGCCACTTCTGACTCTATCCAGAGTCGGGCATGCATTAACTGATTTATGATTTAACCGACAATAAATGCGTTTGTTGTAATCACTGGACTGTCACAGTGTATGGTTGTGTTATTCTCCGAAGAATAGCTGGAGTTGTTCTGAAAGTTTTCACTGTTTTCCCCTCTATGGGTGACAAATTAGAGAAAACACTATAATAACTGCTGCGTTTTTCCTATCGAAGTCAGTCTAGTAACTTCAGGGAGTGTAAAATTAATCAAGGAACATAAAATGTGGTATACAGTGTTGTGGCGCCCCAAACGTGTATGAAATTACAATCAATGAGCATTTTACAGCACAAACCACAAATTTGTTTAGCACACATCTGCAAATCATTGACATCTAGGCAACATAAACACAGTAAATGTGCAGCAAAGGCTCATGGGAGTGTGGACTATGTTTGGGTTAATGGGTTGACTATATATGTCTCATAATTATGAAGCTTTTTTTGAACGTTTACAGTGAAGTTTCATTAGACATCTAATAAAGTGTTTTCTGGTGAATATGGGGTGGGTTAAAGGTCAGGGGCCGTTTGGTTTGGCATGGATTTAAGGTCAACAATGTAATTGACATATTGGAAATATGGATGATCGTAAATGTATGTTCTGTTTTCTTTTACGGTTTTTAAATAAAGATATGGCTCTCCATTTTGAGGGTCCACTTTAGACATTCTACTAACTATAATTAAATACAATATGTAAACTAACTGTCATTAGAGTGTTAATAGACTGTTAACACTTTATTTTGATGCTCCCAGCCAACCATACGTAAATGTATAACTCATATCAACTTATTCTACTTACCTGAACCCTAACCTAACAGTCATAATGAAAGTACACGTTTGAGTGTTACAGTTAAACAGTTGAGATGCTTCTTTTGTTTGTCTGTGTTTCTGTAGCAGTTGAGTAGATAGTTAAGTAGCTAAAAGAAAGAAATCTCGGTTCAAGGATCTACTCGTTTACTACTAACAGTCTACTACAGTCTACTAATACTATAATGAGAGTTATAGTAGACACATAGTTGACAAATTATTTATAGTCAGTATAAGTAATTTCAGATTATCTAAAGTGGACCATCAAAATAAAGTGTAACCAGACATATACATGTAGTTACTATATAGTGACTACATGTATGTGTAACAAGAACACTGTGTTTCTATACACTCATAAATGTAGTAATACAGTGACACAGTTATTACTATATAGTAACTACACGTATGTGTAAACAAGGATACTGTGTTACAATACGCTCATATATATATATAGTAATAGGTTACACTTTATTTTACAGTGTCATTGTTACATGTGTTACATGTAGTTACAATAGTAATAACTATAAATTATGCATAATTACATGCAACTAACCCTAAACCAAATCCTAAATCTATAGTAAGTACATGTAGTTACTTAATATTACTCAGTATTTAAATGTATGATCACAGTGTAACAAAGACACCATAAAATAAAGTGTAACCTAGTAATACAGTGACAGTTTATTACTAGTGACTACACATACGTGTAACAAGAACACTGTATTACTATACACTCATATATATATATAATATATATATATATATATATATATATATATAGTAATACAGTGACACAGTTCTTACTATATAGTAACTACACGTATGTGTTACAAGATCACTGTATTTCTGTACACTCATATATCTTGTAATACAGTGACAGTTATTACTATATAGTTTCTACATGTATGTGTAACCAGATCACTGTGTTTCTATACACTCATAAATGTAGTAATACAGTGACACAGTTATTACTATATAGTAACTACACGTATGTGTAACAAGGATACTGTGTTACAATACGCTCATATATATATATATATATATATATATATATATATATATATATATATATATATATATAGTAATAGGTTACACTTTATTTTACAGTGTCATTATTACATGTGTTACATGTAGTTACAATAGTAATAACTATAAATTATGCATAATTACATGCAACTAACCCTAAACCAAATCCTAAATCTATAGTAAGTACATGTAGCTACTTAATATTACTCAGTATTTAAATGTATGATCACAGTGTAACAAAGACACCATAAAATAAAGTGTAACCTAGTAATACAGTGACAGTTATTACTAGTGACTACACATACGTGTAACAAGAACACTGTATTACTATACACTCATATATATATATATATATATATATATATATATATATATATAGTAATACAGTGACACAGTTCTTACTATATAGTAACTACACGTATGTGTTACAAGATCACTGTATTTCTATACACTCATATATCTTGTAATACAGTGACAGTTATTACTATATAGTTTCTACATGTATGTGTAACCAGATCACTGTATATCTACACAGATCACAGCCTTCAGCTGCCTATGATGGATTACGGCCTCTAGAATGTGGGTCAAAAGAAAGTGTCAATTGTTTCATCATGTCTATCTTGGGCAATCAAAGCCTCTGTGATGCCCCACACGGAGAGCCGTGGTTATGAGGAGCTGGAAGCTTTTCTCCTCTCCTCCGCTGCAGTGGCTAAGAGGTTTAGCATGTTGCTGTTCTCTCTCCATGCATTATTGATCAGAAGGGTCAGCACGCTCATTCTTTGCTCAGTTAAGCCCGAGTAGGTGTTCCTCAAACAGCTAGTTAAGGATGCAAACACTCAGCTGAGAGCATATGAGGATCTGTTTTATGGGCATTTTAAATATACCTTTGTTGTTGTTGTTGTTGTTATTAATAGTGAAAGGATACAAAGATTTTGCACATGTAAATGTGTTAATTTATCGTCTGTATGTTCTACATGTAATCAAAATCAAGATTTTGGGCTAAAATGACATCATGAAATGAAGATGAAGGCAAATAAGTAATATTTAATAAACCCAACGCAAAAACAGTTCAACACCAGACAACCAGACTGAAACAGAGCTGAACATATATAAAGGTGATAATGATAATGATAATGAGCGAACAGCTGAAGAGTGTCTGTGACGACAAATGAATGACTAAGGCAGACGATGAGTCCAAAGAAACGTGATTGTGACAATTATTGTAACACAGTCTGTTTTTTAGGTAATGTGACTGTTTTTTAACCTTCCTTAATTTGTCTTCACTAATGGTACAAATATTCTGTGTAGTTTAACAGTTAATAAAGATATAAAAGCTGCATGCATATTACACATGCAAGAAAAAGCAAAATGCTCTTAAAAGTAGTTTTAGATGGAGTCTAGCATGTCACACCATAGGATATGTGAATGTCTCCGAAAAATATACTGTAATGTCAGTTTCCTTAGAGAGAGAGAGAGAGAGAGAGAGAGAGAGATAGAGAGAGAGAGTTTTCATGATTTATGATACAAATTTGTATAATGACATAGGTATTACACTGGTATTATGACGTAAACATGTTTTATGAGGACATTTCATGAGTCCTCATATTTAAAATAGCTTTAAAAACATACTAAACAATGTTTTATTAAAAATAGAAAAATGCAGAATGTTATCTGTGATGGGTAGATTTAGGGGTAGAGTTAGTGTATGGGGAGAGAATGTACAGTTTGTACAGTATAAAAACCATTACACTTATGGAATGTCCTCACTTTGATAGCAAAACAAATCTGTGTGTGTGTGTGTGTGTGTGTGTGTGTTACTAACTAAAAATAATTTAAAACCATAAAAATGCTATTACTTGAAATAAAATAAACATTCACTGAAATAAAATAAAAAAAAGACTAAAATTATTTTATTTCAGCTTACTTATTCTTAAACTTTATTTCAGCTTATTTATTCTTAAACTTGATATCAGCTTATTCTTAAATATATTTTATTTCTCATTTTCATTCAGTTTAAGCTGAAGTAATATACACCTAAATAAACTAAAACTTAAACGTAAAGGCATATTAAACAAATAAATAATAATAAAAAAAAGACAAAATTATTATATAAATAAATATATATATATATATATATATATATATCAATGATACTAATATAATACTGGTGTGTCAGCATCATTTTTAAAACTACTTTATTATTGCTCTGTTCTAGCTGGATACATGTAATTTTCAGCAATGCTATTTTTTTGGACTGCAGTTAATATTGGGTTATTTAATAGTTGTTTGTGACCATGAGAAAATGCGTGAAACACTTTATTTGAGAAACGTTCTAATGTATTCCAAACCATAGCGAAAGACAGATTTGACTAATACACTTGAACAGTCAAGATGTTTCATTTTTTAATCCCCCTCTCAGGTGCGTCTGTGTTTCTGCGGTGGTTGAATAGATATTTAGGCAACTAAATAAAGAATGTGAAAACCCTCAGGCAATCTCAGTTCAAGAATCTACTTGTTTACCAGCAAGCAGAGGGAACTAGACAAAGAGAAGCAGACATTCACAAGTCAGTGACTCAGTTGTACGGCGGGAGCAGAGCAGAATAGATCAGAAAAAAGTTCCCTGGTGGAAAGACCATGTCCTGCTCATAACTGCCAAAAGGATTCCTGCTTTACCTGTCTGTTTTTTTTTTTCCCGTTTTTTCAGCTAAACAGCCAAAGCATGCTGCTAAAAAAGCAACTACATGTTAAATAGCTATTAAAATTGTATAATTTGAATACTTCCAGGTAAAAATATTCAAACGCATCCCTGTTCCTCATCCCGTGATTGAAGGGACTTGTGATTGAATTTCCACATTGTGCTCCCATCTGCACCCAAGAGCCTATTCGCTTTGATATTAACATGGCTCTGTCATTAGAACGCATCCCATTTGGCCGATTTATGGGGTTTATGGGTAAAATAAGATGCTGAATGAGACAATACAATGCATTTGTGTTCTGAAGCAGTGTGATGAATTAATAATTGTGAGTGCCCATTTTCTAGATAATCGTAGCCTCACACACTCTAATGTTCCACATGGGCCTAAATATGAGGCAGACTATTGTAAAAGTCATGAATAATGTCTTTTTGGTGTTTTGTGCATTTTCATCCACTCAGAGAAAAATGGGCCAAGATGCTGGATGGGTTTCGGAAAATGTGTTTCTTCCCGACTGTCTGTCCTACTCGTTCTGATGGATTTATCTTCTTTGCTGATTATTCATTCATTTCCTCAATGAGGCGGGTTGTGAATTCTGTGAAGGTGGTCTTGGAGGGTCCCGTGTGCCCTCGGCCGTATTCGGCTTCATGCTTGGCAGAGATCTGAGCTGGACTGGACTGGACTGATTGGTCGACTGGACATCTGCAGCCGGAGGGTGATCAGTGTCATTCCACCTCTCTGACACATGGCCATGGGACACAGAGACCAGAGAGATGGCTTTGATTGACAAGAGGCTTTGTTAAACCATGTGCTTCCTTTCACACACACACACACACACACACACACACACACGTTGTGTTTTCATGTTTTATGGGGACTTTCCATAGGCGTAATGGTCTTTATACTGCATTAATAATCTAAGTTGATTTGACAAAAGAATAAAAGTTGGGTTACACTGCATTTAATCTGTCAGTATTACAGTGTATTTATACATTTGAGTACTGAGTAATAATTAACTACATGTACTTATAGAGAGAGTTTGGTTTACAGTTAATTGCCTGTAATTATGCATGATTTATAGTTATTGCTACATGTAACGTGTAACAATGACACTAAAGTGTAACCAAAAGTATGTAATAACAAATCCTGAGTTTGTTTTTTGGTAAAACTTTAAAATAAAGTTCATTAGTTAAACATTAGTTAATGTATTAACTAAGATGAATTAACCATGAATAACCATACATTTGTTACTGTATTTACTAATCTTCATTAACTTTAGTTGATGAAAATATGGTTGTTCATTGTTTGTTCATGTTAGTTCACAGTGCATTAACATTAACAAGATTTGAATAATTTATTAGTAAATGTTAACATTTTCATTTACAAAGATTCATAGATGCTGTATAAGTGCAGTTCATTGTTAGTTCATGTTAACTAATTTAGTTAACTAATGAACCTTATTGTAAAGTGTTACTTTTACTTACTTAAAGTGTATTTTTTTTTACAGTATTTTTTTTTTTTTTTACTATCTTTGAATCCATTAAATCACATCAATAATTATATTTTAGTACTGGTGTGGATTAACCATAACAGAAACATAAAAAAAGATAAGAGTCTAAAAAAAGTCTTCTAAATTTATTTTATTTTTATTTATTATTATTTATATAGCGCTTTTTACAATGCAAATTGTGGCAAAGCAGCTTTACATTAATAAGAAAATGGTGTCATTGTGCAGCTTATTCTATATATTATTGATTCATTCCGTTGCAAATATCAGTAGTTATTAGTCTAGTTAATTTATGTATATCAGCACTGCAGAAAACAGTGATGTAATCGTCCGGCTCAGCTCAGTTTGTATACAACGGCGCCAATGCAGGCATATCAAAAACACTGCTGAATATCAAGCAAGTGTCCCCAACGTAAGCAAGCCAAAGGCACCAGCGGCAAGGAACCAAAACTCCAACAAATGGAGAAAAAAACCTCGGGAGAAACCAGGCTTAGTCTTCTCTGGCCAACAGTGAACACTTGTCTGATACCCAGGCAGAGTTACGGGTCATTAAACCGATTTGGAATCGCAACAGTCAAAATATTTAATCTAGTTCCATCTAGTTTAAGATCTTTTTGATCACGCCGGTATGGGACGGTTTGTTTAAACTATATTTATGCGTACACATCTGGCATATTTTCTTTCCTCCCTTTCTTCATCTCAATTCCAGTTTAGACAATTCCATTGTTTTTTTGTGGAATTTTAGCTGTTAGATACAGACCACCATGTAAATCACATACAAAACATCAGTGTATAAGTTATTTTTTGAAACCTCAATGATACATTCAAAGCTAAATTAGTAAAGAGACTTGTCCATTTCCTTTGAAATGTGCAGTCGATCCCTTTGGCTTGCTTAAACTGCGCTCAGCCGATGCACTATTCTGCACTGTAATGACCATTTTAAAAGTAATTTTCCTTTCTTGACGTTGAATCTTATTGTCCTGGTGTTTTTGAGTGTGCAAAATAAAGATATATAAATAAACTGAGGTTCAATTACCAAAAGAACTCCCACAAAAACTTGGTTTGAAGTATAAACTTCTGGCTGCTGAAGGGGAGGATGGTGAAATGACATTATCTGGTGGATTTTAGAGGACAGTGTGCTTCTCCCTCACTGCCTTGTTTATTTTCCACCTGAATAAGCACATTTGAATTGATTTGAGAGGAGTGCTGATGTTTACATTAGCATGCATTACTGTGTCACGCTGCCTACACACTCACAACAATGAAGACTGGCCATCATCAACTTCCCTTTTTTCTTTAATACTGTTCCAAATAATATTCATAAGTCTGCCGCGAAACACTCCCACCCCCGTTAGGCTCTTCTGATCGCTGTCTTTAAGATGTGTGTGTTATGAGTGCCCTCTGTCCAGGATTGTTTTATTTATTTATTTTTTTTTTTTGAATCTCCTACTTTTTTCTGTCTCTCAATAAACAACAGTGGGGAATGCAGTTTTCTTGGTGTGAATCCATTTGTAATTGGATCTGTCCTCACTTTTGCTTTTTGTTGAACTTGACACAAAGTTCGATGGAAATTTACCTAAATCTGTCAGTATGTCGTAGAAATTCAAAGGTTGATAAAATGTTTAAATTGAATTCAGTGCTTTAATCATGTGTCCCACTGTCTTGGTGGAACAAATCCAGGTTTAGATAGAAAAAGAAGATTTCATTTAGAAGTACAGAACTGTGTAAAAATGCATAGATATACATATAGTATTGATATACAAATGAATAAATTGACTTTAAAGTTTATTTTTAAATTAACAATTATTTACAGTATTTACGGTACTACGGTGTTATTAGCATTGTACTGAATTTGAAAACACCCATGAGTACAATGTGCAGCATCACTATTTTTGGTTCATTTAATGCAAGAGAGTAAAAAAAAAAACATTTATGATAAAAAAATCTGATAAAAATATTTATCTTACTGATTTAAATATGTTTATCTGCTAAAACAATTTAAACAACTTCTAGTGTATACTGTCAAAATAAATAAATATATAAATAAATATATGGCCTAACTGTCAGGTTTATTCATCTGTTTATGAGCTTTTATTTTGTTTGTCCTTGTGTTCTGTTGCTGCTTACTTTGTTTCACCTTCACCTGCTTTGTTTCTGTTTTCTTTGTTGCCATGGTTACTGATTGCTTCTTGTACCTGTTTCTTGTTCAAATGGTTTTCTTCTGTGTATTTAAGCCCTTAGTTTAGTTACTTGACATGACACTATTTTCAAACAAAAAACGTCAAACTTTTTATGCAGTTTGGTTTTTCATTTACTCGACAATGTCATTTTGCCAATTGGGGGACAAACGCAAACTTTTGAAAATGTTTTTTATCGTCTCTGTGTAAACTACAAAAATGCAAATTTTTGACTTCATGCACACACATATTGCATATTCAGACTATAGCAGCGTAACCCTGTCAATCAAACTGCCGGCGAAGGGTCAATTGAGACCCTCTACTCATCTTTCCTTGCCTGAATCATGACAATAACTATGTCACAGTTATTTTTATGTCTTTGTACTTTTGCAGTCTCTTGGTTTTTCTTTTCAACATTATTAGTTATTATAGTTATTCTTATGACTGAATGAATAAATTATCAGCACTGAACATGTAATGGCGTTAATTTTATACCCATTTCAAGTCACGCAACTAGTGTTTTCTTCCCCAGTCTTAAGGAGTGAGCGCTCACAAATGTTCTCCCCTGGTTGGAAACTCTTGATGGGTGCTGTCTAATGGACCATAGAGAGATGTTGCCCCTCTTTTCAAGGTTAATGCGTTTAGAGTGGAGACACGCTGTAATATCCTCATAGATCAAAGGTTTGGCCAAACGTCTGCTTAGTCCACAGGATTCTCCTGAACATTTCTCCACATTCTTAGTGTGACATTTTTAGTGTGCAGTATCAAAGTATCAATACACTGTTTAGTCATGTTGTTGACTGCTTTTTCAAACAACTCTTCATGAATATATAAATGTAGGTTGTTTCATGCTAATTTAATTGCTTTAATTGCTTACAAATCATCTCATACCCATTAAATGTCATGTTTATCTACCCAGGGCTCAACAGAATGTAGTTTCAACATCTTATATTATATAAAGCCTTATGCAGTAATCAGTGAACACTAACTTCATCACAGGTATTTGAGCCTCATGTTTCCCATTTATGATGTGAAGACATGCTTTTGAATAACCTAGAATCCCGCATACACCTTCACGTGCTTCTGTTTTTCTCCGTCACTCATGCACCTTGCCCTGAGAATAATAATAAAAAAATTCTTCACTATGAAAAGTGGAAATCTGCAGAGTTAATAACCCATAAAAATGACTTCTCTAAAATTATTAATAATTTTGATTTGAATAAAAACAGTTAAATTAGAGCATTCGTTTGACAGAGTGAAATTCTCTTTTTATGTGTCCGTCATGTCCTTCATTATATAAAGGTTACTTCGGGAAGTGCATCAGGAGTTGTAGCCGTTCTGGCTTCTTTCCGTAGGCCGATTAATGGAATGGAGCGGAGGTGAGACAGCCAGGACTGATGGAGGTACGTTCCTCTGGGCTTTACACCTTTCCTACCTCTACCTCTCAGCATAGAGTGACATTACACATAAATGCCCCATATCCATGAAAGAGACCTCGCGAACACACACACGCACGCAAGACCTCCCTAAGCCCCAAACCATTATTCCTCCATTCCTTCTGTAGCGTCGAGCTTTAAATCCAAACCGTGCCCTCTCTCTGCTCTGTGGACAGCAAGGTAACAAAGAAAAACAAAGAGTGAAAAGTAGTATGGGAATTATTAGATATATTAGATTAGTCATCATTACTATTTTAGCCATACCTCAAACGTCCTGACCTTCAGAGTTGTGAAAATAGTCTAAATGTTTTTTAATATGATTGAAACAATCTGACTACATTAGTTTCCACTAACAAAAGTAATTTGAAAGGGTCAGATGAAGCATGGATAGATCATAGCCCAAACTTCCATGCTAAACTGATATTTAAATTTGTGAAGCATCTTATTATCTCAGTTTTTACACAAAGAGTTGACTGCATTCCTCCAGCTCAACCATACAAACATGTTACCAACGTTTTTATGAGAAAAGTTTTTAAGTTGTCGTGATCGAAAATACAGTAAAAATAGTTCTGTGATGCAAACGGAATTTTCAGCATCATTACTCCAGTCTTCAGTGTCACATGATCCAAGAAACATGTCGTATAATTATCAATGTTGAAAACTTATGCTGCTTCATTTTTTTTTTTGCTGAAACTGACATATTTTATTTTTTTAGAATGTTTTCATGAATAGAAAGATAAAAATAACATCATTTATTTGAGATAAAAAAATAACATTTTCTCTTTACTGTCACTTTTGATCAATTTAATGGATGTTTGATGATTAAAAGTATTTAAAATCTTAAAATCTTTGACTCGTGTCAGTTTAAATGCAGTGTTTTCTATATTCTGCAAAATAAAATCACACAGATTTGGTTTGATTGTTATAATGTCTTTAAAAATATTTCAGTTTTGGCAACAGGATTTCAAAAGTTGACAAATCTCACATAAATCAAATATAAAGCAGCTTGTGCATTATTTAGTTTGACCTCCTCAGGCCGATGATCAACATCTTCTGAACGTCAAGCACCTCCTTGTTGAAAAAGAAAATAATACGTTATCTTCTTAAGGGTTTAAGGCCTTACTTTCTTCCCTATTTGTGGAAAACAGCAGTGTAAAGGACAAAAGACATAACAGCAAGTCCAGGCAGACAAAGCACATTAGACATTCGTCCCATTCCTCCCTTTGAGTCCAGCCTGGCTTCTGGAAGACGGACCGGAGGCCGATGCCTCTTCCTGGCCCTTCCTGCTTCAGCGAAGCCTCATGTCCCAAGGAGGGAAGTGTGTGAAAACACAAAGTCCGGGTCCCTTGACGCGACCGCCGCCGAGGCCCAGAGTGTGAGAAGAGGCCTACATTTGATGCCTGACTGCCCAAATCTTCCGCAGAATAGTGGGTTGAATTCCCCAGGGCCGCTGTCTGCAGGGCCGGAGAGCAGGAGATGGAGAGAGGAAGGCACAGTAATTGTACCAAGGTCTGTTGAGATTTTCTTCAGAGCGGCTCTCAGTAAAAGGAAAGCAGTCCCCTGGTAGTGCCTGCAACTTGGGCAGAATAACCAAAAAAACAGTGTGCACTCACATATGAGTAACATTCAATTTACCACATGAAAGCCCATATGTTCAATACAACACACTGGTCTGCAGCAACCGGTGAGCTGTTCTAGTGCTAAAAAATGAAGGACAGAGCTTGACCTATTCCTTTTGATTTCCAACAGTTCCTGAACTGCTAATCAACCACCTAATTCTGCATGACAGCTGTTATAAAAATGAGATGCAAACCCAAGGATAATTGATCATATTAAACAAATAGATCTAACGTTAAAATCTGACTGAAGCTCTTTTCTCACACATGAAGCTGCAAAATAGTCACATATACTGTATGTCATTGCATGTAAATTTGATTCTAGTTGCATCCATTGATTGCTTATGAATTTTTTTATTGACTTGTTGCCAAGTGTGGTAAAAATCGCTGCAACAATTCTTAATTTTTTTTTTTTTGTTAGTTGGAAGAACATTTGAATAATATCTGGAAATAAAAACACAAGAAACAGAACAACATCTATTGAAAGATGAGAGAAGAACAACTAAAAATAAGCACTATATATACAGAGTGAAACACTAGGGACTAAATGAGGTCATTAATTTGACACAGGTGTGACACATATGAGGGCAAATAAAAAACCATGGTAACTGATCAACTAAGACAAATGAAACATGAACAAACACAGAAAATTGAACAGGGAACAGTGAAAATCAAACAAGATAACAATCCAAACCAAACTCAAACCCGGAACAGATGTCACATGATGCCAGTAAAAAAAACCCAAAAAACTTTTTTTAAGAGTATGGCCAACAAACGCTGCTATTTGGCAGGATAATTGTTTTGTCTTTATTATTGTTGAAGATATTCAATTTGCATTTTCCAAAAGCATTGTCAGCCAACTGGTTGCCAGTTCTGTAATTACCAACATAGTTTTGGCATATCCTGAAACCATAGTTTCAAGAAACATCTGCAAACAGCATTGCAAACTTACATGGTTGGAACTACAGCTCTTGGGATGTGGTTAGAAGCATTGTTTCTTATTAAAATGACATGTCACGGACTTGTTGTGAAGCCACTCCTTCGTTGTTTTAGCTGTGTGCTTAGGGCCATTGTCTTGTTGGAAGGTAAACCTTCGGCCCAGTCTGAGGTCCTGAGCACTCTGGAGAAGGTTTTCGTCCAGGATATCCCTGTACTTGGCCGCATTCATCTTTCCCTCGATTGCAACCAGTCATCCTGTCCCTGCATCTGAAAAACACCCCCACAGCATGATGCTGATATATATATATATAGTGTGCTAAACGTATAGTCTTCATGACTTATTGTTTGAGATGTTTCAATTGCTATATGTTGATATTTTCGTCTTTTTCGCTCTTTCTCTGTGTGTGTGGCATCTCTGACACTCGATGTCAAGCCTAGCTAAAGCAACCTGAGCTCTATTTCATGAAAGACCCCTGCATCTACATATATATATATATATATATATATATATATATATATATATATATATATATAAATATATATACACACACACATGTGTATGTGTGTGTGTTTGATGCAGATTAGCTCTTGGTGTCTTAGATGGACTGTCAGAGCCACGGACTGACAGGATGTGGAAAGGGGAGACAGGAGGGTCAACTGGGGAGAGATAAAAGAATTCAGTGGGATGATTTCTGCCCATCTGGATGCTCTCATCTCTCTATCCCACAATGCATCAGAGATGAACATTCTGATGCAATGAGACATCCAAGAGAAGACACTGAAATGGAAAAGACGGAAGCACAGCGATCATAAACAGGCTTGTGTGTGCTGGAGCTCTCTGTGTGTAATATGGGATATTAGACTTGTTTACTATCGTGACAAACTGAGGGTCATATTTTGAAGTCAGCACGAAAGGGATGATGCATTAATCTTTTCTTTCCTATTGTGACATACAGGTGCTGGTCATATCATTTGAATAGCATCAAAAAGTTGATTTATTTCACTAATTCCATTCAAAATGTGAAAATTGTATATCATATTCATGCATTACATACAGACTGATATATTTCAAATGTTTATTTCTTTTAATTTTGATGATTATAACTGACAACTAAAGAAAATCCCAAATTCAGTATCTCAGAAAATTTGAATATTACCTAAGACCAATACAAAGAAAGGATTTTTAGAAATCTTGGCCAGCTGAAAAGTATGAACATGAAAAGTATGAGTATGTACAGAACTCAATACTTAGTTGGGGCTCCTTTTGCCTGAATTACTGCAGCATCGCGGCGTGGCATGGAGTCGATCAGTCTGTGGCACTGATTGATCAGATTGTGCGCCTCTCCTCTCTTCCTCCAGACTCTGGGATCTGATTTCCAAAGGAAATGCAAAATTTACTTTCATCAGAGAACATAACTTTGGACCACTCAGTTTTGCATACGTCTGTGCGTAGTGGTTCTTGAAGGACTGACTCCAGCTGCAGTCCACTTTTTGTGAATCTCCCCCACATTATTGAATGGGTTTTGTTTCACAATGCTCTCCAGGGTGCGGTTATCACTATTGCTTGTACACTTTTTTCTACCACATCTTGTCCTTCCCTTTGCCTCTCTATTAATGTGCTTGGACACAGAGCTCTGCGAACAACCAGCCTCTTTTGCAATGACCTTTTGTGTCTTGCCCTCCTTGTGCAAGGTGTCAATGGTCGTCTTTTGGACAACTGTCAAGTCAGCAGTCTTCCCCATGATTGTTTAGCCTACAGAACCAGACCGAGAGACCATTTAAAGGCCTTTGCAGGTGTTTTGAGTTCATTAGCTGATTAGAGTGTGGCACCAGGTGTCTTCAATATTGAACCTTTTCAAAATATTCTAATTTTCTGAGATACTGAATTTGGGATTTTCTTTAGTTGTCAGTTATAATCATCAAAATTAAAATAAATAACCATTTGAAATATATCGGTCTGTGTGTAATGAATTAATATAATACACAAGTTTCACTTTTTGAATGGAATTAGTGAAGTAAATCAACTTTTTGATGATATTCTAATTATATGACTAGCACCTGTATATTGCAGTGAAACAATTTCTGGAATAAGAACAAATGTAGGGCCGGACTTGATTTTTTTCAATGGGGATCAATTGGATTGTTGAATGGTTGTGGTTTGCTATTGGTCAATCTCATGTGAGTGACAGATTGTCACGCCCTAACAAAAGTAAGTATGCATGGTAAATTGGTGTTCATCATGACTGATCTGTTAGATCCATCTGTTAGATGGATCACAGAGAGGCACAAAATCACACTCCAGAAGATTCTCGTTCACTGTTCCCTGTTGGTGGAATGATCTCCCTACCTTCATCAGGAATGCAGAATCCCTGGCAATATTCAAGAGACAGCTGAAAACTCATTTCTTTCGTGAGCACTTAAACCTTTCATAAAAAAAAAATTCTATCCTTTCTTTTCCCTTCCCTTTCCTTCCAATCGCTTGTTTGTTTTCCTCACTTGTAAGTCGCTTTGTATAAAAGTGTCTGCCAAATGATTAAATGTAAATGTAAATGTGAAAAATGCATTTGCTAATTTCAGTTTTACACATTAGGAAATTAATTGCGTTTTTGAAAAGAATCATCTAAATGGTGTAGAATCACAGGAGATGAAGACTGAATTCATAACAACTTTCTATAAAAATTGTTTTAGAGAATGAAGTGACCCGCAGTGTTTAACCAAACATCGGAGAGAACTCTCATTCTCAATGTATTGTCTGTATGTAAAAGGACCGGAAGAGGGTGCGGGATTGTTTTGCACAAAATTTTAAATGTTTCTGAAAGATTTGCCATTACAACACAGTTATTCTAACACACACCACATGAGTGAAAGAACACCCGAAATGCAAATTATAATAAAATAAAACATCTACTGACAAACTAAACTGAATTTGGAACAGTTACATTTGTAAAAAGCGCATACTTTGTGCTTACAATGAGCCTAAAATGCAAAATAATAAGCCTGATTATGGAGAGAAAAGATCCGTATCCAAAAGCACAAATATAACATAACTATTTGTTATATCCTGTCCTCATATATGTTTTATTTTTGTAATGTGTTTTAATTTAATTTAATTTAGTCATAATTTAGTTACAATAATGTTTTGATCTCTTTGCAATGGTTACTATAATTTTTATATAGTGTGTTTTTTGGTGAATTGCATTAAAACCAGTTAGACCCACAAACTTATTATATTAATGATATAAATATTAATGATAATAATAGTATACAGAACACACAACAATTAAAAAATGTAAACACGCAAAAATGTTCCCATTCAAGGGAATGATGCTATGGGAATGGTCCAGCATGTTCAAATACACCAGTTTCATTGGTGCAATGTCACCCCATGATGCGTGACTGTATACCGAAGCTAAAAAGGATACCTGGAACGCAGTGTCTTCAGTAAGCGCGCTATGTTACCCTGCCCATATCTATTCAGTGTTTGTTTGTCCCGTAGATAGATTTCTATTCAAAAAAATAAGCAGTTTAGAGGGTGTGTGCCTTCTTGCACTTATTACATCACAGGCAGAGATACACACAATCGGTGTGGTCTGCTTGGGAGTGGAGCATACACAGTCAACTCCGTCAACTCGGCCAGAACACTCCTCGAACATGGCCATCTTTGAGGAGCGCGATCAGGCTCGCACACCTTGTGGTTCCGGTCTCGTTGCTCAGATCATGCAAGCTGGATGAGTGCTTCCTGCTTAGCACATCAGAACCTCTGCATCGAGGCAAACCATTTTTCTCCGACCTACACAGAGGTGTCAAGGTCCTGTGGCAGACTTTTCTCTGTCCAAGTCTTTAGTCCCATGGTCTCCAACTACTCATCATGGGGCTGAATGAGCCGGGCTACATGCCGAAGTTCAGTGCTGAAGAGACACTTGCAGCTCTCCCCTGAGTCTGCATTACCCCTCAAGGCCCCAATGGTGCCCACCAATCTATGTACAACCACATCATCATTGGTGGGTAAAGCTTATGAGGTGGCAGGTCAGGCTGATGCATGTCTGCATGAAATGGGGATTTTGCAGGCATATCAAGCTGGTCTGTTTAGGGACCAGGACGAAGGCAAGGGTGTGGGGTCAGACGTGGTTAAGGAGTTGCGTAGGGCCACAGATTTGTCTCGGCCCATGCCATTGGCTGCTCCATGAGAGCTATGGTCGTTACGGAGAGCCATCTCTGTTTAAACCTCACTGGAATTAAAGAAAGAGGCAAGTCTTTCCTGTAGGACACCCTGCTCTTCCCTCTTGGCCTCTTTGGTGACACAGTCAACACTGTCTTTGAGAGATCCCAGGAGGCAAAAAAGCAGGTGGCAGCATTACAGAGGTTTATCCCTCGCCAGGCACAGCTCCCAAGAGATGCTGCCATTCAGCAGCCCAAGCCATTGACAAGCTACTCATACTGTCAGCAGCAGAAAGAAAGTGTTACATCTCAAGCCTCCCTCAGTGAGACTGGGGGTCGAGATGACACTCTTAGGGAAAGACCGATTTGAGGACTTTCATTCTCAGTAAGAAGGCTCTGGGTAAGAGGTCCTAACTCCAGGCCTCTCCTGGGGGAAGTGGTCCACATCATCAGAAAGTGTGCCCGCTACGCAGCAGTACCCTCAGAAATTTGGTCTGCTACCCTTGCCACCACTGGTGTTCCGGGTCACAGCCGTTTCCAGTGAACTCATTGTCCACCACTTTTTGGCAGCGTTTAAACTTCTGCAAATTATAGAAAGGAGGGTACAGAATTCAGTTCAGGTCTCATCCACCTCACTTAAACAGGGTTCTATCTACTATTGTCAACCCCGAGCAGGCTCAAGTGCTGAAACAGGAGGTTCAGTGTCTCGTAGCGAAAGAGGCCATAGAATGTGTTCCTCTTCCTGAGAGAGACTCCAGTTTTACAGCCGGTACTTCATAGTTCCAAAGAAGGTTGGAGGATTGTGTCTCATCTTAAATCTTTGTCAGCTAAACCGTACTCTGAGGACATACAGGTTCAAAATGCTATCTATCAGCCTTATCATAACCCAAATCAGATCCAATGTCTGGTTCGTCACAATAGATCTAAAATAAGCATACTTCCACATACCCATCCTTCCTCAACACACGAAATTCCTCAGGTTCGTTTTTTGGTCTCGGGTTCTTCCTGTTGGCCAAGCATTGTCACCTCACACCTTCACAAAGTGCATGGATGCAGCACTGGTTTTGTTATGACTCCAGGACATCTGAGTACTCAACTACATTGACGTTTGGTTGAATCTGGCACAGTCAGAGGAAATGGCAGTTTGGCATTGAGATGTCTTCCACACTCACATGAGGTGATTGGGGTTGAGACTGAACTCCAACTTTTCTGAACTCCAACTTCTGCTTTCTAAATTATAGAGGACCACTTTTCTAGGAGTAGTTTAGGATTCGACTACGAAGCAAGCATCTGTCTCCTGCTGCTGAAAAGGATCAACTCTGTACGCAGAGTCGATCTTTTTAGCTGTAGGCAGGATCAAGCTTCACCCTAGTCCATGCCTAAAGTTCCTATGAATGTTGCACTCTCAGTAGTCTTGCATGCCTTTTATCATCCTTAATGTCTGTGGATAAGAATGCATAAGAATGACCAGCTGTTGGTATGCTATGGTTCACCCAGGCAGGGTTCCTCGGTATCCAAACCGAGAATATGGATGACTCAAAATGAGTCAAGAGATCCTCAGAGCTTGCGTGTGCATGGCTGATGGTGTATGTGAAAAGTTACTAATGGTGAATCTTAGGATTTATTTTTGTAAATGAAAATCATATTTAGGTCATGATTGTCAGTTGTTTGTGAACTTAATCTGCTGTAAAAGGGCGAGCTGATTAATCCCAATTGTAATTGTTTGTAAATGTTTTGTGCTTTTACGAAAGAAAAATTGAGAATAAGTACTTTACTGGAGTAATATTTTATTAGGGTATCTGTACTTTTCACAAGTTCTCAATTCATGTACTTCATCCACCACTGGTTGTGAGTGCCCATTCTACTAGGAAAATTGTGCCATTTAAGGCTTTACTGTCAGGAATTTCCCTCAACTCGTTCCCTCTCAGCATAAGAAATAAATAAAGAAAGAAAAGATGCCAGGCACTGCCAGCATTTTTATTATTATTATTATTATTATTATTATCACTTTCAAAAAAGTTTCATGGCCCCCAGAATATTTTGTTGTATGAATATCTGAACATATATATATATATATATATATATATATATATATATATATATATATATATATATATACACATATATATAAAGAAAGCACAAAGTCTGTGATCATTTTTTTTCAATGAAGTATGGCTCCAAATGCTAATCTATCTGAAAGCACTGCGAGTTTGAGTCGCTTATAATGTAAATTTGAAAAAGCAACGCGTCACACATCTCTCCAGACATGAGAAGCAATTATTAGCATCGTGTCCAACAAAAGGCAACATTTAATAACATGTGTTTACTCCTTCTGTCCTTCTGAGAGATGTTGTGGCTTCTTACACAGAAAAAGGCAGTCTTGTGTTTATTAGTCAATCAAAGCATTTCAATCTTCTGCTACAGCAACAGCGATATGATACATTTATCTTCTTCTGCTGCAGGGAATATTTTAAGTTTCTGCACAAGAGAGCCGTCTGGCTTTCAGATGGAGAAGCGATCAGATGGGAAAGAGTTAAAGAAATATATGATGCAGTGGGCTGGGCCTCCCCGCATCACATTCATCAGATTCCATAGTCTGTATCTCAGAGTCTCTGGTGCCCAAGCTGTGCTCGGCAGAATTCACACTGGGACAGGCATTTGTCAGAATGGCGCAGTCAGTATTAACGTTCCCATTTCATCGTCATTCAGATGCACCATTGAGTTCCCTCAAAAGGGAACATCTCAATAATAACTGTAACCCTGGTTCCCTGAGAAGAGAACGAGACACTGCGTCGCCTTTCCAAACTTCCGGCATGCCTGTGAACGACTGATTTCAGCCAAATTAAGAAGCTCAAGCTGTTGTGTTCTGGGTATCCTTTATAACTTGCGGTACGCCACCACGGTGATGTTGCACCAGTGAGATTGGAGTGTTTGAATACTTGCTTCAGACGCAGTAACGTAGATTCGTTCCTATAGCATCATCATTCAGATGCAGATAATATTATGACAACTGAACTAGTCGAAAAATGTCCATTTTTCTGTGAAGAGAGAGAAATATTGTTTGTAAATATTTCATTCAAGTATCGCTAAAACGGTTCAATCTAATCAAAAGTAGACCCAATATTGATCATTGTGTTAACTAAGATGCACTCTAAAGGCAAACTCTACTGAAATGAATTGTCAATTGAATGTGTCAAGCTTTCCGTGAGATGTATTATTGATATGATGTGTGGAATTGTTGCCCATTTATAAATGTTCCAAATCAATGTTCACTTTCAGTGAGGATGCTATGTAGGCAAGTACAGCAAAATGACTAGGGATCGGATCAATCAGACATGTGCATCTTCTCAACGAGAGGCTAATATCCCTATTAATAGTTCCTATATATTCAATTCATCCTGACCAGGCTCAGTTCATTACACTCTAAACCAGCATGCATTAGTCTCCCCGGCTTCTTCCGTCTCTTGGGGGAAATTTAATGGTTGAAGCTTTTTAACCCATTTAAAGTGTTTGATGTCACTGGAGAGCTTCTGTACTTATACAGTTCACTGCAGAGAGATGCAGAAATAAGTTGAACTGCCAAGTTTAATGCCATCAACCCTGAGCGATGTTAAATTACTGGGGTTTTAAAAACCTTTTTAATAAGCTCTTCTCCGAAGGACATAGAGTGTTTTCCACAGTAAATGACGGAGGCCTGTCAGTATACCATGCGTGTAGAAAACCACAAACCCGATAAAAACTGAAATTATGAACATTTTGAAATGTGCACCTCCTCTGTTTTACAATATTTGCAGCCAAATGCGAATTCTCTTGCGAAATCTTAGCATTTACTCACCCTGCTATGTTACGTGCAGCCAGGGGATCGCAAAGACCAGGAGTAAAAAATCTTTTAATGATTATGCAGGGGAAAACAGAGAGCCAAACACGTCTATACACAAACGAGAACGGACAAGGACTGAGGGAAGACACAGGAGTTATATACAAGAGCAAACACAGGGAGAAACTTCGGAGTCCAGGGTGGGGTCAAGGGTGGAGCTAAGGGTGGTGGCCAGGGCATGGCTGGGCTCTCAGGCAACCAGGGTGGAGTCAAGGGCAGAGTCTGGGCATATGACCTCACCCCAAATTTTAATAAGCAGATTCACCTATAGCCAGGCTCAGGGGGTGCAGGAGCGGATTCAGAGGGAGCTGGAGCTGCAGAGAGCAGTAAGCAGACGGACTGGGCTGCCCTCACCGATAGGAATGCAGTATCCATAATCTTAGTTCCCAACATTGCGCTCCCAGAGCCCCACCCACTGCTACGAGGAAGTATGGGCAGGCAAAAAAGGTCGGCTCCATTGGAGGGGTATGTGAGGGAAATCGGTGTGGTATAGGCTGGCGTGGCCATGTGTGTTTCAGATGGAGCTGGACAATGAACGCATTCAACCTCAAAATCAGATCCATTTAAATGGAGAATGAGATTAATAAACTCAACCAGAGAGAAATCACAAACACGTTCACAAAGGCGAATCGTATTATTGTACAGTCCCAGCTGAAATGACACATTAAGAGCGGCGTCTGGCAAGCCCACCTGATGGGAGAGTTCGATAAACTCCCCCACATACAACTCCAAAGGATGGCCACGCTGTCAAATCCACCAAAGTTTGTCCTCCGCCTGCATCTTCAATTGGTTTAGGTCCAATTGACGCATGGGGAAAAACAGAGAACCAAACATGTCTATACACAAACAAGACCAGACAAGGACTGAGGGAAAACACAGGGAGAAACGAGGTAATTAACAAGACACAGCTGATGATGATGAAACAAACGAGTGGCGGGAAAAACCAAAACAAAGAGCACATGTGAGACATGACAACAAAACAGTCCGAAAAAGAAACACATGTAACACATTTTGAGTCATGAATGCAGTCTGATTTTTCATTTCACAGAACATAAAAGAAGATACTTTTTAGAAATTCTGAGCTGCTCTTTTCAATACAAAGTAAATTTACAACAACAGGGACTGCAGAGCTCAAAAAACAACAACAATCACATTGTTACTTTTAGTAACTTATACGTTATATTGGACATATTCTGAAATCGTTATCGCTGGCTGCATGTGAGAAACAGAGTTACAAAATTAAATTAACAAAATTATTATTAAATTTCATCATCGTACTCATATTGACACCAATTCAAAAAAAGACTAAATTAAATATTGGGTGGGACGTTTTACCCATTATAGGAATTAAGTGGATCTGCTGGGCTTTACGTACCAATGACAATGGATTAATATCAGTGGAATTAACATTTGCTCAAAGCAGCTGATTGGATGATGATAGCATTTTCATTTTCAACTATTACCTTATTGATTTATTTTTTGTTTTGTTTTCATTACAGTAAAATTCTTTCTCAAGTAAGATGACATGTTTAACTAATGGATGATACAATGAATATCAAAATGATGCACAGTTTTCTCTGTGTTGACTCTCAGTGTAATTATGCAGATTCTTATATAAATCTTCGTTGTATCCACTGTGGTTGATTGTGAGAACATCTATGCGCAACATTTTGAAGTTTGCGGTGGGTGGTATTCTCCTGCTCCTTATACTTTGGCAGCTATCGGCATGTTATGATGCAATTGACAGTTTGGAATTCTCTAGATCCATTTGTCTATGCAGATTCTGATTGTATCTTTGCACCTGGGATGGCCCGAGGCACAGTTTGCCAACCATGCTGGACTTGCATTAGGGGCATTATGTTATTTATGACTTACAATTTAAACTCTCTCACTCTTAAACAGCAAACTGAAATTTGATAAATCTAATCTAATAGCAGTTAAGATTAATAATGAACAAACAAATGAAAAATGGATGTTTAATTCTGACATTTGCAATTAAGTGAATGCTATTTCATCCTGCAAGGCACTTCTGCTATGTTTTACAATGGTTGGGATGATTTTGCAGAAAATTGCACATATATCCATAAGTAGAGACTGGAAGCTCCGACTACTCTGGCATGTTCATGTTATGGAAGTAAAGAGAATGTGAAGCTGTACATTGTACATTCGTTTACACAACGAGAGAGAAATGCTTACCAAGGACCATGTACAACGTCTCGGTTATGACTGTAACTTTGGTTCCCTGAAGAGGTAACGAGACATGGCGTGGGCTCTCAGCACTCTCCGTGATTGCGTTGTGAAGCATGTGTGAAATAAGTCCAATAGTGTGGCAAGACATCAGAGGCGGGAGACGCCATCCCCATAAACTATACCCAAACAGTGCAGTACTAGCTTCTAATAGGCTGAAATATGTCGCCGAGAAGCACGCTGAAAGTATGACAGGACAATGCAGCGTCTCGTACCCTCTTCAGGGAACCAAGGTTACATTCATAATCGAGGGATCCCCTTTCAAGGGAACTCGTGCCGCGTCGATTGACGCTGTGGGAATGTGTATACCCATTCCCTCGCTGCCTTATTGACAATTACTTGTCCAGTATGAAATCTAAAAAAAAAGCACTAGGACAAAAGCACCTGAGCCCCTGGTGCAGAGCTCAAGTCCAGGTCGTGAAACCTGCGGTGACGGCCAGCCTGTTGCATCACAAACACCTTGAAGTGAAACTCCTGACAAGAGAGAACTTGGAGGTAGCCATACTCTTATTCTCCTTTTTTTTTTAAAGAGATGTGACAGCCAGAAAGAACAACACTTTTAGGGTCAAAAACTGGACTGGAACCTCTTCAATAGGCTTGAAGGGTGTCAGGGACAGGGCCAGATCCCAAGCCAGTACCCTAGTGCGTACTGCAAGCCTTAGCATCGATGTGCCATGGAGGAAATGTGTAACCAATGGGTCTCTCCCTAAAGACATTTCACCCAATGAAATGTGGTAAGCAGCTATAGTTTCCACATTGATGTTTAGACCACAGACCTCACTCTTGCAGGAACTCCAGCACTGTGCCAACAGGACAGATGGCTCCAGCTGGTGACTACTACACCAGGAAGTGAATACTCACCACTTCAAGGCAAACAATTTTCTCATGGATTAAGCTCTGGAGTGCAGAATGGTCTCAACAACCCCCCTCATAGGCCAAGCCCACAGTTTCCAGAGTTCTGGGCAGGGGTGTAATATTGAGCCCTCCACCTGAGAAAGAAGGTCCCTCCAGACCGGAATCGGCCATGGAGAGATGTTGAGGGGAGACACAAGATGTGAAAACCATACTCTGCCCATGGGGCAATCAAGATGACACAGACCTTGTACCGGCAAACTCTCCAGAACTCCCATGAGCAGAGTGATTGAGGGAAAAGTGTACAGACATAGCCTGGACCACGTCTGAACCATAGTATCCAGTCTGAGAGGAGCTGGATGCTTGAGGGAGAACCAGAGTGGACAGTGAGATGTCTCTCAAGACACAAACAAATCCATTTGTGCCTGGCTGAACATCCTCCATATCTGCTCCACCATCTCGGGGTGGAGCCTACATTCCATGGGCCTCAGCCTTGACAGGATGACTGCTCCCTAAAATACTGGCTGTAGAAATTGGTTTCTCTATCGGCAGTAAGTACTTGTTCTGTGGCTCCTTTCCTCAACAAAGTTTTTATATCTTGTTCCATAACCAGAGCCTACTCGGGGCCTACCAGTGTTAGCAGGATCCCCATAAATCTGGGCATGCGAGATCCGAACTGAATTGTGTAACCCCTTTTGACTGTGCGAGATATATTTGGCAGTAGCTTTCATGCTGTCAGATAATCTACTAAGGGAACCAGTCTCTCTAGACTGGCCTCTGGGGTTTTTCAAGCAACCACTCAAATGCCCTGAAGCGGCAAACCGGCAGGGAACAATCAAACTGCTTGCTCTGAGACTATCCTTAGAGGAGGTGGGCATACCAGAGCGCTATGTTTCTGGGCCGATGCTGGAAAATGAACTCGCCGGAGACTACTGTGCCCTGAAGCACACAAGGTGGCAGGGTTGGCAGAACGACCCCCTGCGGGCACCGAGAGGAAATGGGCACCGTATATTAAGGTGTTGACCACTTACTCCCAGAGGAGATTAGCCTCAGAGGTCTGGCGCCACTGGTATCAGGACATCCTCCCCTCAACCTTCTTGGGGATTAGGCCGGTCCTCAGATATGTCTTACCCCTTTAAGGCTGCGATCAAGAGCACCTCCCTGATTCCCTTTCTTTGTGACGCTCTGTTTTTATTCTGCACGTGTGCGGAGCTGGCTTTTGATGTTTGTGGCTGCTCCCACTCAGCAGACCCTGAGATCTGAGAGTGGCGGGGAAAGAGCTTCTGGAACGCCGCCTACCAGCCTCCTGGAACCTCTTGACGTCTAAAAACGTCATCAAACAGACCGTCCATAAGGAGATTCTTGTCTTTCTCTTTTACTACTACTTTTTAATACTAACAAATCCATCTGGTAGGCTTGCAGCATGCTCATAATGTGTAGACATGCTGCAGACTGACCATAAGCTTTGCCCACCAAAGCCGAAGTTATTCTGAACAGCTTGGTGGGCAATATCGTGGTCTTTAGGGATGATGCAGACTGAAGGAGAGATAGCTGGATAGCATCTGTTTTACATTAGGCATCGCATCATAACCATGCTCTTTATAGACAACAATTGATGAATAGTGCGATTTCTGAGCAATATACACATGATAGGAGGCTGTCAACATTGGCTTGGCTTTTCAGAACAAGAACGCCGAGATTTAAAAGGATTTAAAAATGATCCAGAAATTGTTTTTGTAACTCAACAGGTAAGATTATTGCAATATTTTGCCAAAAGTTTTGGGACGTCTGCCTGTACATGCACATGAACTTAGGGTTAACATGACGTAGGGTTTAATATGGAGTTGGCCTACCCTTAACAGCTTCAACTCTTCTGAGAAGGCTTTTCGTGGTTTAGGAGTGTGTTCATGAGAATTTTTGACCATTCTTCTAGAAGCGCATTTGTGAGGTCAGGCCGCAAAGGCCTGGCTCGCAGTTTTCGCTCTAATTCATCCCAAAGGTGTTCTATTGGGTTGAGGTCAGGACTCTGTGCTGGCCAGTCAAGTTCCTTCTCCAAACTCATTCATCCATGTCTTTATGGACTTTATGGTTTCCCGTCACATTGGAACAGGAAGGGGCCATCCCCAAACTAAAATATATAAAAAGAGTCTCTGTGGGCTTTTCCTGTGGATTTAAACTTTGTGTCACTCAGACGTCCCTCAGAAGAAGACCTGTTTTGTATCTATGTTTCGGGGATCAAACAACCTCTGTCGTTATCTTGATGGGGCTTGAGCTGTGAGTCACAATGTGTTGTCTTTTTGACAGTTAGTCTTGGGTTTATTGCCCCAAGTTGACAACTTTTCTTCCTTAGCTAGGAAGCATGCATGGCCATGAAGTACTTAAATTTTTCTCTACCAAAGGTGGCCCGTCAGAAAAAGTTTGGGAACCTCACTGAATAAGGCTTGACCTTGCAATCAAATGTTAATAACTTTTAATGTAAACTTCTATTTCAAAATATTTGTATTTCCAATAAGACAAACAACAGCATAACATATGGTACTGTAATGTGTATGTTGTTTTTTGGTTTCGTTTTCAGTCAGTGCTATCTTCTGTTTTACCTGAGGTCCCAGATTCCCTGGTTGTTGATTAATTTACGCACCTGTTCTGTTATCCGTTAATTTCTCCCCAGTGTATTTTAGTCCTCAGTTTCCAATGTTCATTGTCTGGTATCGTTTATGTTGATGTGGTTGTGTTTCTCGTGGATTTCTGTTACTCTACTGCATGTTCCTTAATTGGTGGATTAATTATTAAAGATTTTTTTCAGTTAATTCTTCATTGTGTGCTTCATTGCAGCCACACTATTGTGACAGGTACCTGCTCACATGGCAACTTTATTTTTAGATTTCTGTGCTTACATCAGTGCCCGCAAACCACATTCATCAGTGTAGAGCCAAAGCACAAGCAAATTAAAAACAAAATTAATTGTTTTTAACTGAGGCATTCTAAAACATGTTCTTAATTGGTTAAAATATACTGTACATCCACTGGACTCTAGACCCATGCAGTGGATGTCTGGACAGATGAGAGATGGTTTTTCCTACATAGTAATGCAAAACATCTGTTGGTGGAGCTGAGATAATAAAAATAGAAATAACTGTAAAGAACTTTACATTTAGTTTGCATTCATATTGGATTGGTCATATATTATGACCAGTCATATAGTTATATATTATGACAAAGTGATATTTGTGTGGTTTGGTCCCCTTAGACTAAGCGGGTAATTCACTACTCAGAATTTTGTTACTCATTTAAAACTGTATTGTATCGTATATGTGTGCTATTGATGTGAGACAGTGTTCAACAAGACATATTTCAGAAGCTCTTTTGACAATTAGGAGTGAAATTGAAATTCATTTGAATAGGCTAAAAAAGAGGGAAAAAAAGTAAAAGAAAAAAAAGTCCAATAAGCGTGAATTCTATGAATAGTGTTCGATCATGCTCATTCAACAGGTAAATAAATGTATTCCTGTGATGCAAAGCTGAATTTTCAGCATCATTACTCCAGTCTTCAGTGTCACATGATCCTTCAGAAATCATTCTAATATGCTGATTATTATAATGTTGAAAAAAGTTGTGCTGATTATAAATTTGTAAAAACCATGATTATTTTTTTTTATCTTCCTCAGAATTCTTGGATGAATAAAAAATTCTAAAGAACAACATTATACATGTCTTTACTATCACTTTTGTTCAATTTAATGCATTCCTGCTGAATAAAAGTATTATTTTATGACCCCAAAACAATCGAGTCTATATTGAATGGTAGTGTATGTCTATTTGAGGCTCTGGATATTTGACTTAGCAGAGGTTTAATTTTTTTCCCCCAGTGATTACAGATTTAAATGCAGTGAAGTTGTTGTTTTTTTATAAACAAACAATGACTATGATGTGATGTGTATGTGTGTGTTTGAAATAGTGTGCAAAGCAAGTTCAACTCAAGAGGTGAGGTCAGACAAGGACACACACACACATTGCACTTTGTGGTTTGTGGCTCAGGTTCATGAAATCACAGAGAGCATTGTTACATTAGCAGTAGAGAGGAGAGGTGGTCTGGAAAAGACCCCCAGAAAGAGACAGCGAGAGTTGAACAGGAGAGGCGAGTGCGTTCTTAAGGGAATTTCTCTTTCCACAGTCAGTCAGACACACACACACACATTCAGAGTGTGTTCACTGTAGAAGAGACGAGACTTTCTCTCTTTCTCTGTCACTCTGGGACTCTGAGAGCCGCATAAACTCAATGTCTATAAAAAGTGCTGGAGATTTTGATTGTCATCCTTTATAATGAAGGTGCAAGCCAATCGGCAGAAAAGGTCATTCTATTCCAGTTGACCAGAGGGGGATTATGGGTCGGGAAATTGCAGTGCATTGCTTTTGTGACACTGGAATGTAAACCGGATTCTGGGAAATGTGACCTCTTATAAGGGGACTGGATACAAAATACCCTTGGGAAGGTTACGAGTCTGACTGAGCTTTTGCTTATTTATTTTCTTAGTTGCATGAAAGTATTCGTTCTCAAACACACTGCAGAAAATGGTTGTTTTAATAAATAAGCCTATACATATCTGTTGTAATATCACTGCTACACATAATAAGAATGTTACACACATTAAGCTTAGGTACAAATAAAAGACCTCATGTAAGATATGTGTAATAATGTGTGTCTATAAAATTGGCCTGTTAGTTGAAATGCATCATGACAAATTATATGAAATGTTTCAAACAGTTCAATAAAACCATCTGCATGTTAAATATAATGTTCTTCGTGTTACACAGCTTACATCCGTCTTTTGAAGGGAATCTTTCAATCAGAAATGTCTTGCCATTGGAAATAGTTTAGCAAGCAGCTGCTGAAACAGAAGAACAGTCTCCACCTGCTGGACAGTTTTGAGTACGACAGTTTGCCTGAGAATAAAAAAAAGAGACCGTTCAGACCGAAAGATAGTGATATCAAGGCATTGGTTTTTATACAACAACACTGCATATTCACAATGAAGAAACGCAAATAATAATAATAATTATTATTAAAAAAAGGAAAAATAGGAGGAGTTTTCACATCCAATATTTATGATAAATACTCTGAATGTGTGCCTCCAATTTGAAGTCTATAATTGTGATGAAAAGTGAAGGATGCGTTTGAGATTAGAAACTCTGTAAGGTTAGTTAAGGATAAAAAGGTTTTTGGCTGCTCTTACTATTCAAGCTGTTAGAAATCGATCAAATCTTTAGATGAATCAGTCTGTCTGTCTAATACAATATCAGAAAATGTAAATGTGGAGGACCCAGCTAACAGGCAACATTTTGATTCTCTCAAAGTATTGAACAAACATTCTTCCAGCACAAAAACTTTATATATTTAGCCGAGGCTAGATCATTCATGGGATGTTTTCCCACCCTGAAATGTCAGGCTAGAGCTGGACGTTGGGCCAGTTCAGATATGTTGAAATGGAACCTTCCCTTAACGTTCACATAAAGAATTTTTTAAACATTGAAAAAAAAGAGGATGTTTTAAACTTTCAAAGAAAATTCAGAAATGACATATTTTTGTTAGCTGGGCTGACGTGTTAAACTAGAGAACACATGTAGTGCAAATCCTTTTTAACACATTTACAGAGGGATTACACAGTAATCTGAACACACACACACACACCTTTAAACATGTCAGTCAGTCAGAGTGCGTTTGAGCCACAAACAGGCGTTGGCTTTAAGAGGCCATACGCGTACTTGTGCATATGACTTCTTTTGGATGGTCTCTCTCTCTTTCTCTCTCACTCTCTGTGTGTGTTTGTGTAGTGCACAGGTCTCTGGGGTTGGGCCGTGAGTCTTGTATGACAGCGGTACAGCAGCAGATGCCAGAGATGGCACAGGGAAATGTCCTCGTGACACCAGAAGCATTATCTTTCAGCACTGTGTGCTGAGTGTGTGGAAAAGGGCCAAGGGCGCAGAGCACACACTTACACACAGTAACTCACTAAACATACCCATGCTACTGACTTTACTTCATTTTTAATTAGCTTGACAGTTGTTTTCAAAACAGTGCAGCTTTTCCAGTCACAAGCTGGTTTTGCACATGCGGCTTTACAGCCAATGAGCTGAAGGCGATTCATTTCATTGAGTTGGTTTGTTCAGATGGTTATAAATGGAGTGATTTAAAAAAAGTTTCACTGATTAATTTGATCTTGCATTGAGGGAGTAATCTTACCTCATGTTTCCCTATACAGTAGTCACATATATAGTCTCATGCTGATGCTTCTTATCATTGTTTCGAGTTATATTAAAAGTTTATTATTATTATTGCACTAAGTGCAAATAGCGATATGCTATTTACACAAAGTGTAAATAGTAGGTAGGTGCAATTTATATAATTTGGCTGAAGATAAATTGACCCTTTACAAAGACCCGCCCCCTTTAGTTACTGTTGGTTTGTCCGACAAGCCATGCGCTCTCACGCCACACATCATGTTTTCACGAAGTGAAAAATACATCGCAAAGAGGACACTGAGAACGAGTCAACAGACATATGAAACAGTTTCATACTTAATATATCGTAATTCTTTAAAGAAGTTTAAACAATAAATGCTGTATGGTGGCTCTTTAATATGTCTTGACAGATCGCTGAACCGATTATCTCTTCATACTAGTTCATTTAGCGTCAAATAAACATGAGCGAACATCAGAAGGAATGTTGTTTCAAGCGCGGAAAGACGTGAGTACACACAGTTTTTGGAAGTTCAAGTTCACCAATGTTAATCTACTATCTACTAAGCCGATTCGGGGTTATGATTGGTCAGATCGCCTGTCAATCAAACTTTTTGCGAAGGGTCAATTGTCTGGTTTATGGCTTTGTCATACACTCGTGTTCTTCGTTCATGAAATAATTGTAACAAAGTGTTGTGATCTTTGTTAGTTGTTACTTTGCTGCGTAAAAATAATACACTAAACAATTACTTCAACAAACACTTAAACTCACACTTGTGGTAGATGTAATCCTTATAAAGCAACCTATATCTTAAAAAATAAAAAATAAAAAAAAACCTTTAGACTACTTACTTTATTTGTAAATCCATCATTCTAAAAATCCACAGTATTCTTGGTGAAGGCGAAGGCTCAAAAATTTTAAATGACCATTGGTCATGAAGAGTTGTTGTGTAGGACTATATGGGTCCCTTAAAACAAATAGAGGATGTTCACATAGACACAGTGATAGATAATGAAGGAAAGCTAACCTATGAATGGCACACTTATAGTCTCTGCAAATTAAACTGGGGTAGGAGAAAGTATTTTAACAGAAAATGCTTTGGAGAAATGCACATGAGTATATACACGAGTAAAAGAATGCATATTAACAATGTTGATAAAGTTGATCATTTGATATCAGATGAATTCGATAAGAAATTTTTCCGATGTTGGCAAATCTGAGCATTTTCTGAAACTCTACGAGGATGACGTGAGATTACTGAGAAATATCTGAGAAGCAGATTTGCTCTCCATTTAATCTCATTGCTGTCTAGATGTAAAATAGATCTCATTTGTGATTTTTCTTTCCTGTTGATGCATACACTGTTTGATAAAACCTCCAAATAAGAAGTGAATGCATAAGCAGTTCTGTAATATGCATCTCCTCATAATGACTTTCATTGGCATCATTTAATCTAGGAGATGATTTAAATGGATTTCTCCTCGCAGGGATCAGATGAACCTCAGGGAGCACTTTATGGATCTCATCATGAGGTGAGCAGTGAAAGGAACAGAATGAGTGTGGGCAGCTTTAACCAAGCATAGGCCAAAGCTCAGCCGTATGGACCGCATCTGTTAGTCCACTTTCTAATCAATAATGTAATGAGTAGACCCTTTGTCCCCTGAAGACCACTCCACACCTTCATAACCATATTTCTCCTTTTCACCCTCATCCCTTAATCTTTAAAGGAATGAAACACAAAATCATTTACTCACTGTCATCTAGTTCGAAGTAAATAGAGACATTTTGAAGAATATGCTGAATGCTCTTTTCCATCTACTAAGCTCCAAAATGCACAATAAGCAGCTGAAATAGCTGAAGTGTTTCAGTAATGTTCTTTTATTTGCTTTTTTTTCTCTCTCGGTTTAATTTGGTCCCGTACTCTGACTTCAATGGAAATGTCTTTTGCTGTCTCTTAATTGTTCTCTCTCTCTCTCTCTCTTTCTCACACACACCAGACCTCCACCGTAGCATCCAGACATCCAGGCAGATTGTCCAGCGCATTTTCAATCCCCAAGCCTGTCTTTATGTTTCAACCTGTGTTTGCCGGGCCATAGATCACCTCAGCATTAATGACCTTCGAGTGCTTTGGACAGTTGTAGACAGCATGTTGAAGAGGTATCTGCCACAACCGTTATCGCTTCACTTCTTCATCTGTTCACTGATTAATGCCTCCGAGAGGTCAGAGGTGACTGGCTAACCGATAACTTGCTCCACGACTAAAGTGACTTTCCTTTTCGACTGACGTCACCAACTCCTTCCCTCCAACCACCTGTCATATAGAGACTTTTCATGATCTGGTCCGTTTCATTCAGTCTGATGAATAAAATCAAGTCCCGCCCTACATTTGTTTTTATTTTTTTCTCATTGAATATCCTCAGAAATACGGCACATTACAGGAATAAAATGGGATGTGAAAGCCATTCCATGTTGATTTTAACAGATTGCTTACAGATGTATGACAAATTACTTCAGCTTGCAATTTATTCCACTGCATATTTGCATTTGCAGCCATTGTTTATTGAATGTGATTAAACAATATTAGAAATGATGGCGATACATTTGAAGTTGGGTCAGTTTTTTGCTCATCATCTGTATTTTTTGAACATTCAGTCAAATGAAAAACTCTCCAAATATCACATCTATCACACAGCGTGTTGGATTGCTTGAGAATCACAGACATCCTCTCCTGAGTGTGCTAGACTGGCAGAAATGCTCTTTAATCAAATGTCAGAGCTTTCATGCTCAGACTGTAACATTCAATTAAAACTAGCTGACAACTGTATTTACCATCTGAATGAGAATTCGGTGGATATTTTCTCATTTCACAACTATATTGATGTTGCATTGAATAAAAACAGAACTTGAAGAATAGCTCTATTTCATTCTATACAACACGTTATAATAAAGAAATATTTTAATCTAATGGACAATTCTGTCATGATGTTGCACAGTATGAGTTAATCTGGTGAAAAATATTGTACTTTAGTTGTGGGTCTTTTTTTCATTGGTCTTTTTGCAGGTTACATCATTGCGACAGAGGGTGGCGACAGGTCACTGTTATTATGAGTGAGCCATTGAATCATTCACTCAAACGATTCATTCAGAAACACATATGAATCTTTTTAACACATATGAAGTTGTCCTGGCAATAGCCATTCTTCCAAAAATGATACTATATATTATATATAATCTAATAATAAAGTGAGATTAGAGTATATTTGTAATGTTTCATTATTATAGGTGTGCATTTCAAAGTCTTTATTCATTCATTCTGCTTTTTCAAGTGAGATGTGTAAATGCCAGCTCACATTTAGACTAAAACAACAATAAGGATCAAACACACATTGCACACAACTTTTCTTCACTTACTCGTGATTCTCTCAACATGGGGACAGGAGAGTTGTCAGTCAATAAATGCGAAAACAAAGTAACTTGTGCTACTTATTTGAAAAAGTAACTCAGATATTTTGTAGTAAATTCAAAAGTAATGCGTTACTTCACTGGTTACTTGTAAAAGTAATCTGATTACGTAACTAATAACACAATGGCTGTAATTGCAATGTCTTCACTCTCCGCAAAGATGTTTTAAATTGTCCTTTTCAGACACCTGATAGAACTGCTAGATCAGTGAATATAGTGAAGCAATTTCATCTGAGCATAGAAAAATTGTCTTGCGAGTTTTGTAACCTCTAAAGAGACCACCAATCAAACTATATAAAGTTGTTATTGGCTGATAACGATGGTTGGCCGATCAATCGGAGCACCCTTAGACGCAGATCAGATGCAGATGCACATTAGATTTAGAAACACATTTTGAGATGTCTCAAATCGGATGCAAATAACAAACAAACATGTTTTTTATTGTTTATATCCATGCAACAGGATGCTGAAACTAGTTACTCTAGCAACACCCTAGTATGATTGTGGCAACTTTATCATCGTTCAAGAAATGTCTAGTTTTCTGTTTAGCATTTTTTTTCTCTCCTCATATTCAATATCTGGTCTATAGCTCTCGACTTGACCAGTGTCTGTATTTGTTCTAAATGCCTCTGAATATCAGCTCACATTTCATTATATTTGCCTTATTTTTGCTGTGTCATGCTCATGTGTTGAAGTGAGTTGAGTGATCACACACATAAACAACATCCATATTTAAAGGTACTGACAGCAGTTGACATGACTGAAGGGTATGTGAGGACAAGCTGAGGAACTAGAAATATTAACCTAATTTGAACAGGGCTGCGTTTGGTAAATCCATGTTTTGCAGACGTAAGACTGTGTTGATTGATTGATTGACTACTGTTATTGTTATTTAGGAAAACTGGGACATCATCTGAGAATAAGTGTGTGTGTGTGTGAGATAGTAGAAAATTAACTGAATTGTCACATTTCTTTTCTCAGTTCTTACTTATTTTGACCATTGTTGAAAATAGTGACTGCCTAATGCAGTTATATAAAGAGATACTTTGAATAGGTCATAGTGCACCAAGAGAGCTAAGACCACTTTGATGCCACTCAGTAAAATAAAATATAATAAAATAAGCAAATAAATAAATACTATATTAAATAATGAATAAATATAATAATTATTCCAGTAACAGAGCTTAAACTGTTACCCTATATTCTTTGACAATTATACATTAAATGTGTGTGGTTAAAACAAAAACAAAATGAAACACATAATTAACCCTCTCTTTCCCAGTAGGGACCCTATTTAGGGCTTCTATGGGGGTTTATAAATTGCAGCTAAAGAAAAAAAAATACAAGGTTGAGCTAACAAATTCATAGGGGCAGGAACTCCTGTTTTCTGATTAATGGCAGGGTCAGAGGCTGACAAGTGTTTTAATTTGATTCGACGGCCAGATAAAAAAGCTCGTGCTATTTGAGGGCCATTTATGGAGCCTGTGCAGCACACAGACTAAATTCCCTCTGATGGTTCCTGAGGGACCTGCTTACACTGCACCTCTCTCTCTCTCTCGCTCTCTCTCTCTTTCTCCCTCTCCCACTCTCTCGTACGTCTGCTCTAATCCTCCTCACGCAAGCAAGTGGAGTGCAGGTTTACCCGCTTTACGTCAGTGGGCTGTAATAAAATATCCCTGCTGGTTATCTGATCAATGCTTAGAAGAGAGGTTCGACTCTGCCCGGGTTAATGGGCGCCATTTCACTTAAATACCAAATTATTGACCCGGGCTGAGACTAGGGAATACTGCAGCCCGGATCACATGACACAGCAATGAGAGGGGAATCATGGGAGGTCTGTCACTGTTAGAGGAGGATGTGTAAAGAGGCTCGGGTCACAAATGTGAGGTAGAGTAACACTCAGGACTTCTGCCTATGATCCTGTCAATAGCACTAATGACAGTTCAGGAACTGATCCACGATGATTGTGCTGTTTGTTTGCATGCACTGTCTACATTGTTTCTGATTGGCTAAAGTAATTATACAAATCAGGTTGCAAAACACACATTCCCCATCTTGCGGGTTGGGTGCTAGATGTCTAAACATCTGAATCATCTCTTCTAAGTGATGTTCATCTGTGCATATGAATCTGTAAAAAATAATTTTCTTGGTAAAAGACTGTAAAAATCCAATGGTAAACTAATTGGTTAACAATATATACTTTGGCTATTTATGCCCTGTGAATTTCTCTGATCCCTGTGATTTCTCTTGTTTTTTTCTTCTTCTGTTCTTCCGAGTGAATAACACTACTCAGTGCTGCCCTCTGATGTCTCATAGAGTAGCGTAGAAAATAGGTTGTACTGTGGATGTCAAACTCATCCATTTGGACTCAGCTTTAATTACATTAAAGGCATGATATGTACAATTTTCATATTAAAATATCCAAAAACCACTTCCACAGTGTTAGATTTTGTTCAGCTGAGTACTTATATTATCCAAAATGTTTCCAAGAATTTGTAAATTCACAATTTTACATAGTGCCCGTCGCTCCCTTGTCACCTGTCAATGACGTAATATCTGCGTTATCCCTGGTTTCCGCTTGTACTGCATAGTAAACATTGCAACAGACAAGGACACCTGCATAACGTCAAGCGGCACGCTGTTGTGGTTTTGTTCAAATGTTATGGACCATGGCAAGCAAACTTTGAGACAAAAGGAGAAATAAAACGAAGATCAATATCGGCGTGGAGTTTCTGAGATGGCGAGAGCTTTGCGACGAACTTTGACTTGAGAGAGACGCTCTTGCAGGATATTAGACAAGGTAAGCAAATGTAGACTATATAAAACTAATCAATGTTATATAGCTCAACTCGATGAAGTGTTAGAATATCATCAGTATGATAATCTAATGTTGATCTAGCTTACTGTTAGTCTCATACAGCAAACACACTAATACACAGAATAACATTACAACTTTCAAGACACTCAAATGCAGTTTAGTATGATAGTGAAACGTTAGACAAAGTGAAACAGCGCTGCGTTACCTCGCAGTTTTAATTCATCAAATAAACTGACCTGTATGTGTAATATTTCAGCACTTATGAGTAGTTCAGTAGAATGATATGCCCTTTATATCCCGTGGCACTCACGTGTGGCACTGATATCTGTCTCTCATTGGCGATAGTTCCCGCTCGGCCACATCCTGCTTCATACCACATGTTAAAACATATCTTCACTCATCCATAAACATTATTTCCACATAAACATTATTAGATCCATTGGCATGATAATGGTAGAAGTTTTATGTCTAATGGATGTACCGGATCATTTTCTATATTTAAACATAGGAGGTCTGAGCCATGTATCCAATGGTAGATGTAAATTAACTGTTGGGAAATAAAATAGTGATAGAAGTTGAGTGCTCCAAGCCCTCCAAACTTTTTTGGTCTTTGCAGAGTGTATCATTTTATACAAGCTTTTTCCTTTTTCCACTAAAACTTTAAGATATTGCGCTATCTAAAGAGGAGAACCAACCTGGAGGTGGAGTAACAGGTATCGTGGAGAAAAGGTAATTGATTTTTGGAAGTATATTCATTTTTACTGATGATATACGGGCGATTAGAGATATGGGTAAATTGTTCCATCTTTCCAAGCTATTTTGTATTTCTTGTAGTAAGGGGACATGGTTGAGCTTACACAGGTCTTTGAAATTATGTGAAATATGAATTCCAAAGTATTTTATTGTTTTAGATATGCGTTTGAATGGGAAAGTCTCTACCTCAGCATCCCAGTTCAGTTTAGAAATAGGCAGAATCTTGGATTTTGAGCAGTTAATTGAGTATCCTGATACTTTACCAAAATCCCTTAACAGATTATGGACTGACAGAAGTGATGAAGATGGGTTTGAGATATATAAAAGAATGTCATCCGCATATAGGGATATCTAATGGTGGTGATGCTTTGATTGGATTCCCAATATGTTGTGTGATTGCCGTATTGCAGCTGCCAAGGGTTCAATGAAGATTGCAAAGAGTAGTGGCGACAGTGGGCAGCCTTGCCTGGTATCTCTTTTTAAGTGAAATTGAGTTGATATAATACCGTTAGTTATGACCGATGCTGTTGGTGTATTATAGAGTGTTTTAATCCAGCTAATGATATATGACTTAAAACCAAAGTGACTGAGTGCAGTGAAGAGATAGGGCCATTCTACCCTGTCAAAAGCCTTTTCTGCAGCCAAAGATACAATTATAAATGGTGGTTTGTGGGTGTTGGATGAATTGTTACAGAAATCCACTATATTTATTAACCTTCTAGAATTTTCTGAGGAGTGTCTCCCTTTTGTGAAGCCAGTCTGGTCAGGGTGTATCAAAGTTGACATCACAGATTCTAGTCTGCCCGCCAGAGCTTTACTAATGATCTTTAAATCTACGTTAATTAATGATGTTGGAGCAATGATTGGAGCATCATACATTGGCATGATTACAAGTTCCTTGATTCCACACTCATTCATTAGTTATGACCAGTCATCAATCTACGCCTGTTATTTTTTTAGGGACCCCTAGTGGTGAAAAATACAGACTGTGCCTTCAATGAGCTAAATGTTTCTGCCTAAAATTAATACATGATGTTAACTACCTGCGTGATTTGTATTATCTTAGAACTGTACATTTCTAAAAATATGGACGTTGCTTGGAGACAGTCACCTCTGATCAATCTAAATTGCAATGTAGAAAGAATTTTCTGATTTTAAATTGTAAAATTTAATACTGTTAAATTTATAGTTTTAGAAAGTGTAGAAGAACACAAACCGTCCCATACTCGCGTGATGAATACGATCTTCCACTAGATGGAACTGGATTGAATATTTTGACTATTGTGATCCCAAATCTGGCTAATGACCTGTAACTCTGCCTGAATCAATCCAGCACTGTTCGCTGTTGGCCAGAGGAGAACTGGCCCCTGACCAAGCCTGGTTTCTCCCAAGGTTTTTTTTCTCCATTTTTTTAACCTGTTGGTCACCTGATGTTACCTGATGGAGTTTTAGTTCCTTGCCACAGTTGCCTTTGGCTTGCTTAGTTGGGGACACTTGACTTGATATTCAACAATGTTTTTTATCTGCCTGCATTGACACCATTGCGAACTGAATTGAGCTGGACAGTGACATCACTGTTTTCCTCAGTGCTGATATACGGATAAATTAACAAAACTAATAACTATTGATTTTCACAACGGAACAAATCAATACTGAATTTATGTAAGCTGGACAATGACACCATTTTCTTTAAGAGCTGCTATACAGCCAAAAATTATTTGCCATTTTATTTATTATTGTAAAGATGCTTTGACACAATTTGCGTTGTAAAAAGCGCTATATAAATAAAGGTGACTTGACTTGACACTGAAGACATTATTCAACATACAGAACTTTCGACATTGATTTATAAGTGTTTTTGTTTACCTTCCTCATCCATTTTGTATTAAACATTATATCAACGTTGTTTCAACATTGAGACAACAACTTACAATATTTTAGTAACATTGTGCTGGCTGGGGAAATTTTACAATTTACAGTGAAAACTGTCATTCCCTGAATCTTCTGTGTGACACTTCACATTTTATGGTTTTCCAGCTGCAAACACAGCTGGCATTTTTTATCGTCCTTTTTTACGGCGTATGGTGGTCATCAAATGGTCAGCGATGTATATGTGGTCTCAAACGGAGCCAAAGGAGTTGACACTGGTGACAGATAAGCAAAGGAAAACCTGCTTCTCGCGCTTCTCTGAAAATAGAAAGTGAACAGAAAGAGATATCAGGAATCAGAGCGCGAGTTCAAGGACTTGCTTTCCTCACGTAAGCATTCTGCCGTAGCTCGAGCCCAGTGTCTCCTCGCAGCGCATTGATCCGCAGGCCTTTGTAATGGACTCAAATAACAACTCCATTACAGCACACGAGCCGATTGCTGTGTGTGGCTACAAAATTAGCGGCAAAGGAGCCGGCTTGTCAATATTCATTCTGCAGGAGAGATTACTTGTTATAGGAGAACAAAGGTGTTCCCTGGACAACTGAAGTCCTCACCTGGTGCTGTTCAAGGCAGGTATCGATTCGGTTTCTATATTGTGTCAGAGCCTCAGAAACAGGCGTACACGCCGCAACCGTCCAGGCTACGGTTTTAACACAAGACTCGCTTTGTCCCCTCGCCACCGTTCGGCAACATACGGCAAATTAAATCAATGCGCTCCTGCGAGCAGATGGGTGTTTTAACAGTCAGTTAGCCTTTAGATAATTGAGGCGTCGACTCTGGAATCATAAAACGGATGACTTGTTTATACATTTTGCCGGAGTAGATCACTGAGGTTAAATAAATGAAATCCCATTTGTCAGCCGGTAATAAATGGCAGCGGTTCCCCCTCCCCGCAAACAGCGATGTTTGGCCTAATAAATACGGAGGGGCCAATGGAGGCGCTCCTCTATTGATAGGGTAACAGCTTAATGAAACGCTCACTCCCTGCGCTTGTTTTCCCCTCTCCTCCTGCACCCGGTGATAAGTAGCAAAGCAACCAAGCCTGTAATTACAATCTTACAGAGAACCCGGCCAATCTGTATATAAATCTCACCATCCAATTACAAGATGTAATAATTTTGCAGTCAAGCTGGTAATGAGGTCTAATACTCATGCATGTGATAATCCCCCCTGGATGCTGACTCTATCAGATGTTAGCTTTGTAATTATACTGGCAGAAAATCATTATTTCATGTTCAGCAGAAAAATGAGGTTGGTGGTGAAGTTAATTTTCTCCATGCTCCGTGAAGCATAGACAAAATTTTAATGATTTAATCATTATCCACGATGCTGTCTGCAATTGACCCGTGTTACTTGTGTGTGGCTACATTTGCACAGTTAAGAGTCCCTGATACATAGCGAGGCCTGCCAGGTAGCCTGTCGTGCCTTTTTTTGTGTAATTGTGCCACAATAAAACTATTACCCTAATGGAAAGGAAATCTTTATTGTAAAAGCCGGCGTCTCATTTAACAGCCACGTGGGGCATAAATCAAAATTTTAAATGCGCCCAGTTTTATCGCAAACGTTCGGCGGAATTGTTTGGCTGTTTTTTCCCCTCGCTCTGATTGTTCACCAAATGAGGCGGGGAAAAGGTCACTCGTGTTGGGAATGTTGAACAGATTTAAAGTCCAATGCGAACACAGGAAGTGTTTGACCGAAACTCTTTTAATCTCACAAACTGTTTACATTGAAACAAATTTGTAGTTAAATACGGTAACACTTCACAATAAGTATACAGTACAAGCTAATTAGACGGTCATAATTGGGGTAATTACCGTGACTGTGAATTAAGAAGGGTTAGTTCACCCAAAAATTACACACCCTCATGTCGGTCCAAACCCGTAATTAAGACATTTTTGATGAAATCCAAGAGGTTTTTAGAAAGCACTTCCAGATTCTTTGTCAGAACGCCGACTCATGATTGGCCGACGCTGTTCTTTTGAGCGTGAATGTTGAACCTGGAAGCGCTGAACGTAAACAGCGTAGGAGAATGACATTGAAGAGAAGATATTATTGAACAAATTCATTATTTTTGTTTTGTTTTTTTTTTGCGCACAAAAAGTATCCTCGTCGCTTAACATTAAGGTTGAACCACTGTAGTCACATTGACTATTTTAACCTTTACTTTTCTGGACCTTGAATGTGGTAATTTTGTTGCTTTCTATGGGGGATATAAAAATCTCTTGATTTGGTGAGTACTTAATGACAGATTTCTTTTTTGGTGAACTAACCCTTTTAATATATTAAAAATGTAGAGACTAGAATATATAAACTAATAGCTTGATGATTTATAAGTACTTTATTACTGTATTATAAAGCATTACCAAATCGCTTTTCCCTATACACATTGTTTCAAAGCAGCTTTAAAGAAAATCATTCTTAAATTCTTCATGCCTTATAGTTGCAGTTAGAAGATTATAGCTGGGCGATAATATAGTTTACATTTACAGAGGAAGATTATATTGCACTACACAAGTATACTGTACTTGCAGATGAAGTTGGACATACTTCGTACAGTAAAAAAGAGCGGTGTGATAATAAAGTTCACACATGTAATATAATAGCTGCAGTATCATAATGTCCCAATCACAATTCATCAATCAAAATGCAGTAGTGCTACAATTATTTTACAATTATTTGCATTATCATGCAAAATAAATAAATAATATGAGGTCTTTGAAACAGTGTAAGATGATGTAATATGACTTATCTGATAAATAAAACAGTTTTGTAGGATAATAATATTTACTATGTGCTAATTTCCGAAGAAAGTTTTATGGTACTGCTTTAATTTAGTCCAGTTCTCACTATTAACTGGTTTATTACTAGATTATCCGCTGTTTATTAGTACTTATAAAGCACATATTAATGCCTTATTCTATATGACCATATTCTGCATCGCTTAACCCTACCCAATACCTAAACTTAACAACTACCTTACTAACTATTAATAATCAGTAATTAGGAGGTTATTTTATGCAAAAGTTGTGGGTTAATAGTGAGAATTGGACCCTAATCTAAACTGTGACAATTTTTATACATCTAAAATCGTATATCATTACAGGTTTTAATTATTGTATCATTCTACAAACAAATAGATTGTTACGACTTGAAAAGTTGTGAAATATACTTAGAAAATTAAACAAGAATAATGTAGTTACTGTAAATGCATTACACAAGAGTGAACTGAGTGAACTTTTGACTGTACAGATAAACCCAGACACTCACTCAAACCTGCAACACACACTGTAGGCGAACCAAAAGCTACTGTTACTGTTCAGTATTAGCGTTAGCGCTAGTGTTATCGTCAGGTAAAGTAAAAACTGCAATCTGCAGGTGATGTTATCTGCGCTTAGCTGGTCTCGGGTCAGTCCATGTGGAGCGTGAGATAGGCCTGTTAGTGCAGGTGATTGATGGAGGCTGACCTGAGAGAGCAGGACACGGTGGATTATGGACATGATTTGCATCTTTTCTTAAATGTTAACTAATCCAGAGGCGAGAGAAGGCGCAGGCTATGGATGTTAAATAAATGAGTGAACGAACAAGGTGTTGCACAGGGTTGCCCTAATAAATTGACTGTTCGGTATTTACACACCGCAAGATTTGGAATTCAAGATTTCAAATGCATGTTACTTCATAATATTGTAAGTATTCATTCAATTTTTACGTTTTTAAAACATGGGAGCCTTTTCTCTTGACTCTGGTCACTCCTTCAATGTTAGTCTGTGGGATTTTATTTTATTTTTTCATCTAGCAAGTAAAAATTGTAAGTCTCATCAAGAATAAAGTAACAACCTCTCCTCAACAAGGTGAAAAATGTGTTTTAGTGTTTCAAGCACTGAAAGCCTGTTGTAATTGTTAAAATTTCCAAGGATCAGCATTCTCCCCTAAAAGTGACCAGGCAGACCAAACTGTAAGAAACTTTCTGGGCTGGTAGTACTCCACACTGTTTAAAATGTTGCCAAGGCTCTCCCCATTTCGCCTGACGGGGGCGCTACAGCAGTCAAAAGTACGAAATGGCTCATAACTCCTGAACCGCTTGCCGTAGGCAAGTATCTTGTGTCGTTGGTTTAAAATCCTTGGTTTAATCCAGACAAAATTCATGATGACTTGTCCAAAATTTTGGATTTTTTGAAAAACCTACTTTTGCTAACTACTCCTAGGCTTTTGGCCCGATCAGGACCAGACGAGTGGAGTCTGAATGTCAATGATTATCAAAAAGTTCGATTTATGGTCCCCAGGGCCACCAAAACATTCAAAGTGGGTGGAGCCGCTTTTACTAAAATGTCTATAACTCATGAACTCATGAGATTTTTACACCGAACTCAGCACACCTATATAAGAGCTCATTCTTTGGTTTTGTGAAAAAGGACGCAGCGACTGGTCACTTAGTGGCGCTATAAAGGGGGAAAAAAATCCATGACAACAGCCATAACTACCATTAGTCCGATTGTCTTTTGAAAATTGGCATGCAGTTTCTTTGTCCGAGGTGCCATGATTGTCTATTTACATCTCTCAAAAAACATGGCTGCCATTGGCCAACAAAGTTTGAGCAGATATCAGACAAAGTCAACGGAGGCCGATCGGAACAAAACTCGCTGGTCCTGTTTGATTCACAGCCTTAGAGGCCTGTGAGAAATTTGAAAGATATCGGCCATCGGGGGCAACCCTCGCGTTTTTCACGTCTGTAAAGGATTGTGTATCCCGTGATTTTTCGTACACGCCCACGACATGATATAACTCTTCATTCTGAGCAACTTTGCAACTAGGACTCCCTCTGTCGAGTTGTTCGTTACATATTGGAGATTATTTCAAAAACCAACTTTGGCGACCTAGTCCGAGGTTTTTGGCATGACTTCGATAACTGTTAAAAAGCATTAAAAACTTTCTTATGATGAATTGCCTGTATTGGCTGGAATGGTCTTTTCCTTCTAGGATTTTATGCAATCTTGCTAAATAAAACGTAATCTCTTTTTGCATAAGTGCTACTCGCAGCTATATTTTTTATTGTATTTACTGTCCCAGTGTTTTTCATATTAAACAATGTAAAGTATGCCATATTTCACATAGTTGCATTCTATTTTGTAAGTCTTTCATTCAGTTTGTGCAAGCTTAAATCACAACACCGATATGATCCTGATATGAGATACACTGATACATGATTATATCTGCCGTCACCTATTACATAATTGAGCTCGAATACCTTGAAGTGTATTATTTCCCAGCATCTCATAATGTGATAATGTAAGATCCGGTGTTGCATTATATTTGTAATCAGTTCCATCTGAGCTCAGGCAGAAAATCCGCATTCGGGATTAGACCGTGTGTACAAAAGGCCTGTTTTAAATTCCTGAAAGTGTCAGTGGATGGCGAGCAGGGATGAGAGGCTGTTACTTTTGCTTTTTCCCATTAACTGTTATTTAAATGTTGTCAGTCAAACTGCCGCCTGCATCTGGCATCCATGCCATGTGAAATTTATTTATTGAGAGTTTTGGTCACACATGGAAAGTTAAGCAGATGGTGCACACACACGCACACACACACACACGGGATGTGACAGGAGGATTTCCTCCCCTCCCCGTCCCATTTTATGTATAATCTTTATGCCTGTCTGTTTCTGGACACGAATGGCGTTGTTTTGCCATTTTAAACCGATCTAATCAGTAGGGTGTTAAACAAGAGGGGATCTTTTATGCATTGGGTGTTAGGACAAGCAAATCACTGCTGTAGATCACCAGAATAAACAACTCGAGCTGATTCAATTACAATGGTCAGGCTGCCTTTATCTGCCTGTGACATCATTTCAATCAAAATGTAAAATAATCCAATGCAGTAGATGCAATAGCTGAGATAGGCTAGATCGGATACAGACTGCTGCTTTTAGTCATTTAATAAAAAAACGTGAAGGAATAAATAAATAAATAAATAAATGCGAGACATTCTTCCCTCTGACAGCTGTGCGGAAGTTGCCCAAGCCAAACTCTATTACTCCGCATAATTGTATTCAAAAACGAGCGGCGCCGTGAGATTGTCTATTACTTTCCTTTTTTTATGAGTCAGAGTTGTTACTGAAGACGCAGCCCGGCGATTGTTTCCTCATTTAATTAACAAACGCATACGATTTATCCCTTCGCTTTTGAGTTAGCGACAGCCATTACGAGTCGGTTCACATTTGCCAAGGGATTGAAATTTCTCCAAAGGCTGTAATAATCAGAGGTTGCTGTAAATGTGCTAAATTATGGATCCTATTGAAATAGGATCCAGGCCGCTGCCCTTTTAGCCTGTTTAATTAACAAAGCAAAATCCACTTTAACAGAATACAGGAATATCCCCAGCCGTGAAGGGACGGCGGTTTCTTTCACGGTAATACCGCAGGAAATTGAATGTATGGGAATGTACGACAATGTTAATAATTTGATGTGGCCTATCTACAACAGCGTAATCTAATAGAAAGCAATTAATTTAGGACACAGGCTGCTGCACTTTTTAGTTGTTAAATTAAAGCGGGTTTCGTATGGATGGAAGTATAAAGGCTTACACCCTTTGTCACCCTTGAGACGCAGGTTTGGGCGGGTGCCGTGTAATGTATGTTTGCGGCGAGGGTTGTAAACCTCTGCGTTCACTCCCCTCACTCGCTCTCCTCCTCTGCGGCCCGATGCTGAAGCTTGGTGCGTGACGTATTAAAGGATATGTTGCATTACAACTATCGGGGACTGTAATGAAATCCAGCTGAAACTTATTCTGTGTTTAGAGTACTAACAGCCAGCCCAGTCTGAAGAGCCTCTTCTCTCTCAAACCCAGACAGATTATATACTGAGAGGATTCAGCAGAGACTTAAATCCCTGTTGGAAATAGTTGTACGTATGCTGCGGAGGAGCATTAGAAACCCAAGCCCAAAGAACAATCCATTTTGTAAAGAAAATGGTGCTTCAAAATATATAATATATAAAATGTGTATACATGCATGTACACATATATATATATATATATATATATATATATATATACACACACACACACACACATGCACACACACTATCTTTAAAAAAAAATTTTTTTAATGTTTTTCCAAAGAACTTTTTTTTTTTTTTAAGGTGATAGTTACATAATTCAGTTATTACTGAGTAATATTAATTAAATCCATGCACTTACTATAGAGTTACGGTTAGGGTTTGGATTAGGGTTAATTACTTGTGATTATGGATAATTTACTGTTATTACTACAGTAAGTACATCTAGTAAAGTACTTGTTTATGTTGATCTGTCTGTACTTATATCACCTTAAAATAAAGTGTTACCGAAGTCTCTTTTGCTGACCAAAGCTGTATCAAAAATACAGTAACAATAATAATATTCTGAAATATCAGTAACACTTCACTCTAGGGAACACATTTTCAATATTATCTACAACTTTTGCCTCAATTAACTCTTAACTAATTAATAGTTAGTTAGGTAGTTTTTATAATAGTGTTTAAATTTAGGTATAGGATTATAATGCAGAATAAGGCATTAATATGTGCTTTATACTAATAAACAACCGATATACTAGTAATATGCAAACTAATAAGTGACTATTAAAAGCGAGAATGGAACCCTAAAATAAAATGTTACCCAGTTTTCTACTTGAATATATTTTAAAATGTAATTAATTCCTTTTTCAGCATCATTACTCCAGTCTTCAGTGTCACATTTGCTGCTCAAGAAACATTTCTTCACTTTTGAAAAAGTTTATTCTTTTCCCTCTAAATTATGAGTGGGTAACCAAGATTATGATGTTTTGCCAGTTGTTTCAATAACTACATTTTGGATGCTGACCATGAAGGGCACATTAATTTTTTAATATATAAAAGATCAGAATAATGATTCAATTCTGTTTGACATCGGACTTCAGTCCATTTGATTGGTGTGGAAGCAGTTTTCCACATTATGAAAGCATTCCGTTCTAACTTGCATGATTCCACAACACTGTTCAGAGCAAATTTAGAAATAAATAAAAAAGTAAATAATTACAATATAAAACATATTTGTAAACAAGTGCATTGTATCAAATGTATAATTTAAATGTTATTACATACACTGTAAAAAAAGAAATGCTGGTTTAACTTAAAATAAGTTACCTGGTTGCCTTAATATTTTGAGTTCATTGAAACTAAAAAGTTAATTCAATGAAGATGATTGGTTTAATCAACAGAAACTTTTTATTATATATATATATATATATATATATATATATATATATATATATATATATATATATATTCAGTGTCGTAGTAGTTAAACACTTAATATTAAGAGGAACCAAATGTTGTACTTCTATCACATTTGATGGAGCTTAGTGTGTAGATGTTTTCTGTCATGGCATTTATTGGATTCCTCCAAAATCGTAGACCTTGATGATGAGCATGACAAGAATTTGAGATATTCGAAGCATTAGAGATCAGCGATAACAGTGCCAACGTGTCCACCTCGTGACGGATAAATGTATTATTATCAATATAGCCATGTTAGCACTGGTAAATCCTGTAGCCATCAACTTTTGTCATGTTTTTTTTTTCATTAAATGCATCAGTGACCACTTCACATAGCATTATGAGATAATAACATGCATAACTCTTTTGCATTAATATGACGGAAAGTAGTTTTACCTTCCTCCAGAACAGTAAAGGTTACTCTTGTAAGGTGAGCAGAGGAGGGAGTGACTTTTCTCCTTCTAAACAAGCCTTTTATAATTCATCAGAAGCGTTGACAGATGAGTTCTGCTGGAGAATATTAGAAAATGTCTCAAATCTCATATATATGCTAATAGTATGCTGAGACCGGTTGGAAGTGAGGTGGACTTTTTAATCTGCCCTGACCAGTGAGGAAAGTGGAGGAGACAAGTCATTGCACTCAACAATTTATGATCAAACAAGCGGACTGTATAAAAATCTGCACAGGATGCAGGACGGGGGGGAGAAAGACATTTTCTCATTTAGCTCTTGTGTAATAACAAATAACAACAGCTCCTGCTTCGCTCGTCGGCGGAGGCGTTGAATTAGTTTTCCCCTGCCTTTTATTTATTCTCACATATATGTATTATTCTTTACATGTATTGCGTTTTGTGTTCGACATAACTGCACAGTCAGTTTAAAAGAATGTTCTGTGCTAATGATTTTTTCCTGCCTCACGTAAATGTACGAATGCAGCCTAATTTTTGACGGCCCATGCACGACAGCACATGTGCGAGTGACTTGAGTTCTTGGAAGCAAAATCCAATCGTCTATGGCAAGCCATTTTGACTTTTATTCACTCTGAGGATATGAATTCTTGATATCAACAAATCAATTTTCACTAGTTAAAATGCTAATTCTTGATATCAGGAATTACATTTCCACTAGTAACAGTGTTAATTCCTGATATCAACAATTCAATTCTTGATATCAATAATTAAATTGCATTTCCACAAGTAAAAACTATAATTCTTGATATCTGTAATTGTATTTTTACTAGTGAAATCTCGCCATAGGCTGCCATTCAAATTCAATTGTTGATTTCAAGAATTGATTGCTTAGAAGTTGAAATTCCAATTTCACATATCAGAAATACAATTCTCACTAGTAAAAATCATTTTTGATATCAATAATTACATTGTTACAAGTAAAAATGCAAATGTCTGATGTAAAGAATTCAATTGTCACTAGTTGAAATATCTATTCTTGATATCAACTGAATTGCTACTAGTATTAATATTCATTTCTGATATCTGAAAATAAATTCCTGATATCAGTATAATTTCTGATATCTAAAACGGCTTTCTTACTTGTAAAAATCACATTCATGATATCAGAAATGAACATTTTTAGTAGTTCCCGTTCAATTGTTTATATCAAAAACAGACATTTGCACTAGTAACAATGTAACTGTTGATATCAGAAATTTGTATTTTCCTGATATGTGAAACTGGAATTTCAACTAGTAAGAAATGAATTCTTGATATCAACAATTGAATTTGAATGGCAGCCTATGGAGAGATTTCACTAGTAAAAATACAATTCTTGATATCAAGAATTATAGTTTATACTAGTGGAAATTGAATTGTTGATATCAAGAATGAACACTGTTACTAGTGGAAATGTAATTCTTGACATCAAAAATGTAATTATTGATATCAAGAATCGAATTGTTGATATCAGGAATTAACACTGTTACTAGTGGAAATGTAATTCCTGATATCAAAAATTGCCATTGTTACTAGTGAAAATTGATTCTTTGATATCAAGAAATCATATCCTGAGAATGAATAAAAGTCAAATTGGCTTGCCATAATCGTCCACGTTTGTAACCAAGCTTATCTCACCCTTCATTGACTGCCATTGTATTTTTTTTCCCTACTATGGTAGTCTAAGGGAGGCGAGATCTGCTTGGTTACAAACTTTCTTCCAAATATCTTCTTTTGTGCACAGCAGGACAAATCCATTTATGCAGGTTTGGAACAACTTGAGAGACAGTAAATGATGAGAGAATTTTCATTTTTGGGTGAACTATCCCTTTTAAACACTCAGAATAATGCAAATCGTTTTTTTTTTTTTAATCATGCCTTTGAACGATTACCAAATCATGGCATCCGCAATCATAATCCCGATTAGAAATTCCATTAATTGTGCAGCCCTACTACTGATGTAGGTCTACCGTAGTGGTGCATCAGGTTCCTTTAGCATTGCTTTATGGCAAGACTCCTTTACATTTCAAGGAAACAATAAACAAGGCTCTCTAAGTGAATGAGCCAGAAATCTTTTGTGTGAGAGATGCGCCCTTCACTCTGTTCTAGAAAACCTGAGCATATTTATGCAAAACAGTACACTAAAAATGATACCATAATCAGTCAGAGGAGCCGATTCCCTGCTCTATTGGAGCTTGTGATGAAGTATTAATGGTTGGTAGCTGGTGCTTTATTTCTAGTAAATTACATGTGTCAAAGATAAAGGCTTTGTTTAGACTGTGGGGTTGGTCTGAGAAAATAAGGGCGTTCACCGAGGGCTCAGTGCATGTGAAGAAAAGTTTGGAGAAGAAGAAAGTGTCGTCTGTCTACAACAGGCCAAACGCTGCCACACGTTTTCTGAATGCTTATGCTGATCATAAACATCTGGTTTAAGCTTGATTTTGACTTTCATAAACCTGTTAAGGCATATAGCCAACTATTTGATAAACACCTTCTTATAGCTTTTATTCCATGCGGAGGATCGCGTTTACTGCAGTTTCTTTTTCCTAAGGTTTTATTTTTGGGGAGGGACTAGAGATGAAGGAGGCATTTTGTGTCACGATATGCAATCTGGTGAGCTTTTGTGTCGATGAAGTGAGGTTATTTTTGTATAAACCCCTGACTGCTTACTAGAGCTGGAGCGATCTCATGACCTGGTACTTCTGTGAGGATTAATAGAGTAGCAATAAAATTAGTGTGGACATTTCAAGCTTTTCCCAATTCTATCAAATTCCTACACCTGTTCCCTTTCAGGATGGCATTACCGTCTTATCCTTTTGTTCGACGAAAAAGCAGACTTGTGCACAGTTTTGGTGATTTAGCCGAGTGTTATTTGATTACTGCACACTTCCCGCTGAGGTAACACCACGTCGTCTCCGCAACTCTGTCTGTTAACGGATCCGCTGACGGAAAATTATTACACATCATTACGTTTTTGTAAACCACAATTGAGCTGGCCTCCAGAAATGATTCTCTGGTGAAAGGCGCGAGTAATGGAAAGTGTCTCCTCTGCTTAAGTTGAGCAGCCGTCTCCTGTGCCACACCAGTCAATTAGCTGTCTTCAGGAGAAAGCTGATGGCTACTTCCATATTTAACATGTTTAAGTGTATCATGGCATCGCAGACTTTATCAGGAGGTTTGAAATGAAAAAAAGAGAGCCTAACACATGTTAAATTCAGAGATCATTTGTGAACACGTGCTGCATCGGGATTCTTATGTAGAGGGCAGTTTTGACATCATCATCATCATCATCATCATCATCATCATCAAAAAAAAAAAGTATAAATAGTTTACAGTTGGTAAGATTGTTTAAGGTTTTTGAAAATCTCTTCTGCTCGCCAAGGCTGCATTTTTATTTTATCAAAAAAACTGTAAAAACAGTAATATTGTGAAATGTTATCATAATATGAAATATGTTTATATTGTTTATATATGTGAAAATTTATTTAATTTATTCCTGTAATGCAAAGCTGATTTTCAGCATCATTACACCAGTCTTCAGTGTCACATGATCTTTCAGAAATCATTCTAATATGACGATTTCTTTGTTATTATCAATGTTAAAAACAGTCGCACTGCTTCATTTGTATTATTTATTCCAGCATTTATTTGAAATAGAAGGTGCATTTACTGTTAATATTTCAGCAATTTAATGTGTCCTTGAATAAAACTGTTAACTTCTTAAAAAAACAAAACAACAACAACAAAAAACAAACAAACAACAACAACACTTTACTGACCCTAAACCTTTGAACAATGTGTATATCTTACATAAAAGAAAAAAAGTTTCTTAATTTTGTCTGGACCCCATTGATCCTGGTGGTTTGTCAAAGCATTCACCTTCCCATTTCACACTAATATGTGACATGTTTTGTGACTGCAATTTTTAAACTATTATTTTATTGGGTTTAAAAGTTATCATTTTGTCATCATTTCCTCATTGCATTGGCAGAACAATTTGGAAGAATATACAGCACTGATGAATAATTCATTTAGAAGTTTTATTGCCTCAGTTTTAATTTCATGATATCCTCTAAAAAGCCAATGAAATCATCATTTGGACCAAAAAAAAAATTGATGACTTATTACACATTTCTGTCCAATTAGTTAGTCTCTATGAGAATATCCCTCATTGAAAAGCAATTGGAAATCATGTTGATGACTGAGATGAAAACTAATATCTAATGATGATTTGATATGATATTCATCATCCCATTTTACTCGAGTCTTTTCAGTGTTTTTAAAGTCACTTTCTCTCCTGACATTCAGTGGAGGGCGTCTAGAAGCTCTACCTCACACGAACAGCCCCATCTTTAAGGCATTTGTCTAGGTTTTGTCACGAATCATTTGTGCCGTGTCCCTCGGCGGCTCTGAAGGAGCGTTGTGAGGTTAAGGGACCAAAGTGAATGTGGTCAGGGAATTAGACAGGGCCTCTCTCAATCTTCTGTCCTCCTTTGACCATCACTATCTCTCTCCATCTCTTTCTCCATACCTTGTTCAACGTTCAGTCATTGCCGCTGTCTGCTCCATTATGCGGGAGAGTGAGAATGATGATGAATGGGCCGGCCGGAGGAGGGAGGACAGATCGGCTCTGAGGGTTGGGAATTGGTTAAGTACTTCTGCCGCGCTGTGACCTCATAATCGCTCGTAGCCTCTTGGCCGGCTTGATTTATAAACTGGGTGGTGATTAATGCTTTTTTAAGTGGCTGTGGCACGGCTGGGACGCCCGGACCGAATCATTCAAACATCAGAGCTTCATGTCACGCCACCATGCTGCGAACAATAGCGTCCGGCCTTTAGGTAGTTGTGGCCGTGTTTCTATAGCTCCAGCCAATCGCATTCACCCAGACTATAAATCACGCACGGTGCTCGTCTCTGACATCCGTCCTGCCAGTATGTAAGCTGTTTTTTTTTTTAGAGACGTCTTGTCAGGGTGCTTGTTGAGGGGCGGGCGCTCCAGGTTTAGTCGTGTGATGGAGGGATAGGTGCGTGACCCTGAATGATTCGGACATCAGCGCTACCTCGCACTCATTACACCTCATAATCAAACAAACATTCCGTCTGCTCTAATTGAAATGCCTGGATTAAATCACAAGAGCATTTATAATAATAATAGAAAAGGTATGATAATAATAATTAATGCAGTTTACACATAGAAAGAAAAAAAATATGTTTGGATTAACTATTAAGCATAATTATTAGTGCTAATTAGTGACAAATGATTAATTGTGATTAATCATATCCAAAATAAAAGTTTGTTTACATAATATGTGTGTACTGCGTATATTTATTATGTATATATGAATACACACACCTATCTATCTATCTATCTATCTATAAATATATATATATATATATATATATATATATATATATATATATATATATATATATATATATATATATACATATATATATATACATTTACGTTTTACTCCCGTTAAATACTTTGGTCAGTTCAAGAATAATTTACAGAATTTTATATTATTTATTTGAAATGATTAAAAGAACAGTTTCATGTCTATCCTGGAGCTGTTGAGGTTGATATGGGATTTAGAAAGTAATTTGTAATAAGTAATGCAGTATTTTTTAGAGAGAGTAATTAGTACAGTACAGAAGATGTAATTAGTAGATAGTAATTAATTACTTTTTTAGAGTAACTTACCCAATACTGATTATTATACACACGTATTATACTAAAGTGTGCTCTAAATATAATGTAGTGTTTTTCAGCATAAGTGAAAATGTAGTTCTGTCAACTCTCGGAGTGTTTGGCATGGCAATGGGAATGACAATATTTACGGAATAGATCTGCTACGCTGCTTCTGTTGTTGCCGCTGCTGTTGATTATTGCTGCAGTACGGGACTTGCTACAGCCAATACATACTTGACATGCTGCTGCTGTACAGTATAGCGTTCATGAATTACCCGTAGCAGATCTATACAGGTGGAGCTGGGGAAGGAGGAGGGTTTCTGAAGGCACGCTGCACTGCTGAGCAAATGCTACTCATGTATTTGAAGATTGAGCATGTGAGCTCATTGGTTAGTGATACAGCAGGAACCAATCATCTGTGTCCTATAGATAATGATGTGATTACGAGCAGATTGCGTTAAATGACCTATTTGACTGCGCATCTAGAATTTCATGACAGAACTTGGTATGTGAATAAGAATCTTGTGGCAAAAAGATTCAACGTTTCAGTTTTTTTTTTTTTTTTTTTTGCAGTACAATATTATTGTTCCCGTTCACTATTGTGATTCCAAAATAAATAAATGAATAATATATATATATATATATATATATATATATATATATATATATATATAGACACTAATAAAGAGATTCTGAAATTCCTAGTAGGCTTCATTTAGATTTTGGACTAAACTGTGACCTGGGCATGTTTTCATGTGGTTCACCCGATATCCGGGAGTGAGGAGCTAGGATTTAAAGTTTGTTAGACACGGGCTTAACTTTCTTGTTTTCTTCGTTCAGGGCCGAGATTGACAACTCACTTTAGACTTTCGCAGCGAGCGCAGTTCTTGAGGAAATTTGTTTGGACTCGTCTCTCCTGCGGGCATCTCTCTCTCTCTCTCTCTCGGCGTGGGAGGCAGCGTGCTGTTCTGCCCGCTACACTGGAAATGGCAGTGTCAATTAAATATCACTTTCAATTTCCCTGTTTTATGATCCCTCCACTACTAAGCACCAATAATCCCGGCCCTCCTACCTTGTCATGAAGATGATTGATTACACTTGTCTCTCCCTATATAGAGACATTTACATGAAAATAAGGGAAAGCAGGCTTTTGTTTGCATGGAACCGAATCAGAGGAAGCAATTGAAAATTTGATATTCATGTGCGGAGCTGAGGTGATAATAACCTGGGTGTTGGGAATCGGACACGTTTGGCTGGATTTGTGTGGAGAGACACTGTAGGGACTTGTGTAGATTTTATTAAGCGACTAAAATGATTTTCTCCCGTCGTGACAGAAAGCACACGTCGTCTGAGCTAACATAATAATCTCTCGCTTTCCGTGTCTCACGGCGAATTTTTTCCTTTTGCAATCTACGCGTTTTGGATTAAATGAAAGAGTACTCATGCCTAACAAAGCTTTGCTGATGGTCCTATATGCTTCAGATATGATTATGTAATCAAATCCTGATCAAATCTGTCATTGCTGCAGTGACAAAACTGCAGGCGCGAAACTGTAAGTGCCTCGGAGAAAACGACGCCGTTCGTTTTACTTTGTCTTTAGTGAAATGACGACTGAAAAGTAATATCAGAGAGACTGTCATCAATCATATGCTTTAAAATGACATTTCCCATTCCTGTTTTCCTCGCTCTAATTACGCAGGTTTGCCCTCGATGTCAGCCCATAGGTTAACGGGTGAACTTTGCAGGGCAGAAGCTGCTGGAACAGGTGCTCTGTAATCGAGGGATAAGCCGGCTGGTGTGGTTCCCAGACGTGCCTTAAGGGTGAGGGGATCCAGGGCCTGTGGAGCCCTGCTGTTCAACCAACGCTCAACCAGTCAAGTGTTCGGTTCCACATAGCCCTACACACAAGCACACATGGCTGCCATAATGTTTGCCTTGTGTCTGATCATAACTTCACAAGTGCATTAAGAATCAGAGATCTACATAAGCTTATATAGTTACACATTTGCACATATATCCATATACACACACTACCATACCTCAAGTGTGCTTTTTTTGTTTTAAAAGTGACAGTAAAGACAATAAGGATGTTGCAAAAGATTTCTTATTTCAAATGAATTTTGAACTTTCTATTCGTCAAAGAATCGTGAAAAAATATTCACAAAAATATGAAGCAGAAATATATTCATTATTGATAGTAATGATAAATGTTTCATGAGCAGAAAATCAGAATTAAATGATCTTTAAAAATCATGTGATGCTGAAAATTAAGCTTTGATCACATCAATAAATTACACTTGAAAATATATTCAAAGAGAAAAGAGTTGTTTTAAATTGTAAAAATATTTCAGGTTACAACTAACGATTATTGTGATAATTGATTAGTTGGACGATTATTTCTTCGAATAATTGGTTAAAAAGACTCAGTTTTCTTTTCTTTTATTTTATTGACAAAACACACTATTCCACATCCTGCCCAACGTGCCAACTAAATGCTATGAAAACATGTATAGTGAATATATATGCAGGGCTGGGTAGGTTACTTTTAAAATGTATTTCACTACAGATTACAAAATACATGCTTTAAAAGGTAATTTGTAACGTTTTTCGTTACATTACTCAAGTTTAGTAACTTAATTTAAATACTTTAGAATACTTTGGAATACTAATAAGTGTGCAAAACTCTTGCATTACGATGCTAGTGTGTTTCCAGAGCATTGCAATGCTGTTTTTTGGGAGTTCTGTGTGAAAGCAAAGGTGTCTAGTCTCCCATCTATGGAAGCTTGTTTCCACCATGAAATTAAAAAAAAATGAAAAAGCCAATAGCGACTTTTTATCTCACAATTCTGACTTTTTTTCTCAGAATTGCGAGATATAAAGTCAGAATAGTGAGTTATAGAAGTCAGAATTGTGTAATATAAAGTCAAAATTGTGAGATATTGTGAGAAACTCACAACTGCATGTTATAATGCGCAATTGTGAGGGAAAAAAATACTGACGTTTTTTCTCAGAATTACGAGTCACGCAATTCGGATTTTATAACTCGCAGTCATTTAAATCTCGCCAACTCGCAATTGACCCTTCGCAAACAGATCGAGTGACATGCGATCTGACCAATCATAACCCCGAATCTGCCATTTTATCCGACAAAGCAGTCAGGAGAGTTAGTAGATTAACATTGGTGAATTGAACTTGAAAAATTGTGTGTATTCACGTCTTTTCGCGGAAACTTGTTTGCTGTAGAAATATCCGAGGTAGCCTATCATTCATTTTTTTTTTTTGCACAAATAGTACTGAACTAGTTAAGTGTAGATTTTTAATATTTAACTTTTTTTTTTTAAATAAATAATAAACCTCCTTAAAGTTATTCATAGTTATAATTTAGTGGAATAGTGTTCAAGAATATCTGCTTTACTTTGTTTTGATCCAAAATCAATGACTACCCTTGTAAAAAAAAAGAAAAAATTCAATGTGCACTTGTGTTTTATTTCCGTTTTTTTTAGTCTAAAGTCTCTTCTTTTGTGCAATGGTTCTTCCTAAGACGTGCTCATTAAAGAAGCCCGCTAAACAAACTTTTGTTTGCTAGTGCTTTACAAACACCGATTCCAGGGCAGCAGCCAGCCAATCAGATTACAACTGGTGGCTTTTGGCAGCTCTAGCTGTTTTAATGAAGAATCTGCATCAGACGGTCCATAAACATTCCGGGGCGGGGCGGTCGGTAGGTGTGTCGTCTGTGCCTAAGACTAGATATGACCTTTCTGTCATAGGCCTCAGTCTTTCTCTCTGTGTCTCCTGCACGCTCCGCTGCCCCTAATGGCCTTCTCATTACCACCTCCAGAGCGGCAGCTGAGCTGAGAGAGAAACTAAATCAAACGACGGACACCGTGAACAACCTGGACACTCTCCCCTGCAAGCCTCACCCCCAGATAAGAGGATGTAGTAGACAAATGCAGGGCTAATTTAATTAACTGGCTTCCCGGAGCCTCAGCTATAAGCTTGTGTTCAGGGATTCTTTCTGTAGAGAGCTGATGGTATTGTATGGCTGTGTGCAATATGACTCACTTAATCTTTAATGGGATGGTTCATCTGTGCAGTTTCACACAGGAGGCTGCCTCTCAGTGGTCAATTTAAAGACAATCACCCTGCTAAATATCCCTTCACCCATGACCAAGCCGCTAATTGTGTTTAATTCCAGGTGCTGATTGTCATTTTCATTTAAAAGCTGTCCGTCAGGCAACTGCCCAGATAACAAATTATATTTTAAAAACATTTCGCTATCATTCCCATTACATTATAGAATCGTTATTTCTGGACGTTCTCTTAATGTTGGAATGTCCGTTTTTTTTTTTGTGTGTTTTGAAAAAAAAAATCTTTTGGTTATGCAAACATTATAAAGGCAACAGTTAGTTTTATAATTTCGCAAACATTATTGATACATTACTTTTGAATGTTTTGTGAATATTCTGAAACTATTAAGAAGTAACAAACATTTAAAATGGTACATAAAAAAGTTCCATGAACGATGTATTAATAGCATTTTTTGTGCTAACATTTCCAAAAGTTATTAAAGATCAGATAACCATCAACATTAATTTACTTATGATTACTTATCATGAGTAATTATGTAAAATTAACAAATAAAATAATTAACTTTAACTTGATAAGTAAAAGTGATTAATGCTTAGTTGAAGTTTACTTTGCAATACTTTTTTACTCAAACAACATAACACTGACTTAAACCATGGCTTTTGAAACATCTTAAGTAAATAATAAATATTGTGTAGACACCTGAACACAGACACCACTTGGTAGACAATACAACAATGGATCGTTTTTGAGTATGCATTTGCCATTTTAAGTAGATTATGAACTCCAGATGTCACAAAATGTACTATAACAGTGTAAATACAGCTGGAAAACTGCAAAAAAATTGATCGTATTAATTATTCATGCCCCAGTGCAAGATGGAAACACCAGTATAAGAAAAGTTGAGTAGGTTTGACTTAATTTTCTAACACTGATATTTAGGCTTTAATTTCTACAAGCTTGAACTGAGAATTATTATTATTACTATTATAGAATTTAATTTTACTAATTACCATTACAGATTTTTTTTTTTTAATTCTTGCTTGAACTTACTTTTTCATGTAGAAATTACATTTGTTTTTGTTTTTTTCTGTAGCATTTACTTCACAGGTTATATATTTTTTTTTATCTGTGTTACATTAATGTTACTAGAAGACTTTTATTCATAACTTTAAGATATTTTTTGCCAAAGTTATAAGAACATTCCTTGTTAGCAGTTTTTTCTTCTTCTTTCTTTGTTGTCGTAAATTGAACGGGTGCTGAAAGAGAATGTCGAGCACAAAGTGACTGGAGAGTTGTCCCGTATTAGTGTGTTTTATGGAGCCTCGTTGCTGTTGTTTTGCATTTGCATTTCCTCTGATAGGAGACGCTACGATAGGAATGCAGATATATGAGGCCTGCTCTTTTCGCATAAGCGTCTAAGTAAGAGTAATATGCAGATACGCAGTTCTGTGACAAAGTCGAGGAGAAGGAGGAGAGAGATAATAGCAGAAATCAGATAGCAAGCACAGGTATTTCTCAAACGGAGCTTTGTCTAGCGATAGCCCATGCATATATGGAAAACAGCAGATTAGCCCAGCCAAATCTCCTCATGCCGCTCTGAAGTCCATTGTCGAATCGCAGAGGGTAGGGGACTAAGCCGGTGAGCATGTTTACATAGCTTGTATGAGTATCGTTGTCCAATAAGTCCTGTCTCCCATGGTCTACACTTAAACAAGGTCAACCCTGCGAGGAAACAAATGAGAAGTCCCATATCACGCTTTGAACGCCGCCGCATTACCGGGGCCTCTCTCTGTGTGCGAGCGGCGATAAGCAAAGCGCTAATACTGCGCGTAAGGCACTAATAAACAAACACTGGCTAAATTGCTTGAAAAGAAGCACTGATGCGTAGGCTGCGACTGCCGTCTGAATGGCTTAATCTTCCCTTACTTTACATTCTTATTCAAGATTGGGTGTTAAATGGGAAAAGATCGTGCATGTTTTCCTTTCTTAGTTCCTCCCACCAGAATCAAATCTGTCCTTTCTTTCGCAATTTTTGCCAGGAGATTACGTCGCACGTTAGGATTTCGAGGGGCATTTTTTTTGTCTACACGGGATATGCAATTGTGTTCCCATGTTAACGTTTTTTCAACAAAGAGCGAGTCTTTCAGTGAATCTAAAAGCATTTGTTGCTTGTGTGCTTCTAAGGAGACCTGGGAGCAACGATATATTAATCTCTAATTTGTTGTAGGAGCCAAAGACAGTCGTTTAGGCCTCTCAGCGTGAGTTGAGTTTGGCTAAATAGCTCGCATTGTTTCTGCTAATGTGCATGCTGTGAGATGCGGGCAAACCACTCCGCGCTTTGACTGTACAAACACTACACAAGTACAGCTTTGCCTTTAAACGGAGTTTACAAAGAAGATCACCCTTAATAGAAAGCAGGATTTCAGTGGCAGGATGAAAAAAAAAAAAATCCTCACAAATTAGTCTCGAACTCATGAGTTTGAATCTGTCTAAATGTCGGTAATCCTCTCTACTACCTTTCTAATAATTGTTCTAATTCTATGAGAATAGGAAAGTCCACAGCGATAAGGGTAACAACACAAAGGAACAATACACCTTTTTTTTTTCCATTTGATGCCCAAATAACAAAAATGGGTAGCACTTTAGAGTAGCACATTAATTATGACTTTTGCCTCAATAAACCCCTGATTTACTGCTTATTAATAGTTAGTAAGGTAGCTGTTGTAGCATTTAAGTTTAGGATTAAGGGATGTAGAATAAGGTCATGCAGAATAAGGCATTAATATATGCTTTACATGTCACATATATTCCAGTCTGTCTTGTTTTCATTTGTTTGCACCTGTCTTCTTTTACCCATCATTCGTTTACGTTCCTACACCTGTATTCATTAGTTCCGTCTGTGTATTTATACTTCCTGTTTCAGTTCTCCCTTTGTCGGTTCTTGTTTGTGCAATGCACACTGTCGTGTGTACCTGTCTACTAAATAAACCTGCTTGTTCTGTGTTACCTTCGACTCCTGTCTTCCCGTGTCGTCTGAACGTTACATTACAAGTTCTAATAAACAGATATATTTATATGCAATATTTTAGTAATATGCAAGCTAATATGCAAAGAGTTAAAAGTGATAATTGTCCCCCTAAAGTGGTACCCAAAAATGTTCTAAGAACGCTTTGGTAATGTTTGCATTAAATTATGAAAATATTCTATGTTTGCTGCAAACATAATGGGAAAGTTACTTTTGAATGTTCTCTGAATATTCTGAAAAGTGTTGTAACATTTCAGGTGAAAATGTTACCCAAACAATGTATAAATTATGTTTTTGTGCTAACATTTTAAGAACATTATTGAAGACCACATAACTTTGAACAAGATTGTTCATAACTTTGCCACAACGTTAGCTAAAGTTCTGAGAATGTTTTTAGTTGGGTGAATTATAAAAACATTGATAGCCAATCAGAATTCATCCGACATTAAAGAGCTTGAGCATTTAAAATGACAGATGTCAAAACGGCAGTGTGAACTTATAATGAACAGAAAGTCCATTGGTGTAGATGTTAGTTATAGTTATTACACAGCTCTGTGGAATACTTGATTCTGATTGGTTACTTGTGCCATCCAGTGTTATGTTATTCCCTGATAACAACCGGTAACAACGACTAATCCTGGTCATTGAAGTTGACACTTTACACTTGCTAGGAACGTTTGCTAGGAACGCTTTTTCCTCATTTAAAATTTAAAACTCAATATTTTGTGTACAGTTGTTTAATAATGTCATCCAGTATCTCAGAATTACTTTCTGTTTCATACAAATGCAGCTGCTGCCATTTTGTGACGATTGTTTTGTACACTGTAATAGATAAGATGACAAACAGGTCAGATTTTAAAACAGTTTCATCTCAAATCAATATACAGTGGGTACGGAAAGTATTCAGACCCCTTTACATTTTTCACTTTTTGTTATATTGCTGCCGATTTGCTAAAATCATTTAAGTTCATTTTTTTCCTCATTAATGTACACACAGCACCCCATAATGACAGAAAAACACAGAATTCTTGACATATTTGCAGATTTATTGAAAAAGAAAAAATGAAATATCACATGGTCCTCAGTATTCAGGCCCTTTGCCGTGACACTCATATATTTAACTCAGATGCTGTCCATTTCTTCTGATCATCCTTGAGATGGTTCTACACCTTCATTTGAGTTCAGCTGTGTTTGATTATGCTGAATTGACTTGATTAGGAAAGCCACACACCTGTCTATATAAGACCTTACAGCTCACAGTGCATGTCAGAGCAAATGAGAATCATGAGGTCAAAGGAACTGCCTGAAGAGCTCAGAGACAGAATTGTGGCAAGGCACAGATCTGGCCAAGGTTGCAAAAAAAATTCTGCTGCACTTAAGGTTCCTAAGAGCACAGTGGCAGGACCAGGACCCTTCCTGGAGCTGGCCGTCTGGCCAAACTGAGCTATCGGGGGAGAAGAGCCTTGGTGAGAGAGGTAAAGAAAAACCCAAAGATCACTGTGGCTGAGCCCCAGATATGCAGTCGGGAGATGGGAGAAAGTTGTAGAAAGTCGACCATCACTGCAGCCTTCCACCAGTTGGGGCTTTACGGCAGAAAGGCCCGACGGAAGCCTCTCCTCAGTGCAAGACACATGAAAGCCTGCGTGGAGTTTGCTAAAAACACCCGAAGAACTCCAAGATGGTGAGAAAAAAGATTCTAAGGTCTGATGAGAATAAGATAGAATTTTTTTGGCCTTAATTCTAAGTGGTATGTGTGGAGAAAACCAGGCACTGCTCATCACCCGTCCAATACAATCCCAAACGTGAAGCCTGGTGGTGCCAGCGTCATGCTGTGGGGGAGTTTTTCAGCTGCAGGGACAGGACGACTGGTTGCAATTGAGGGAAAGATGAATGCGGCCAAGTGCAGGGATATCCTGGACAAAAACCTTCTCTAGAGTGCTCAGGACCTCAGACTGGCCGAAGGTTTACCTTCCAACAAGACAATGACCCTAAGCACACAGCTAAAATAACGAAGGAGTGGCTTCACAACAAGTCCGTGACTGTTCTTGAATGGCCCAGCCAGACCCCTGACTTAAACCCAATTGAGCATCTCTGGAGAGACCTAAAAATGGCTGTCCACCAACGTTTACCATCCAACCTGACAGAACTGGAGAGTATCTGCAAGGAGGAATGGCAGAGGATCCCCAAATCCAGGTGTGAAAAACTTGTTGCATCTTTCCCAAAAACACTCATGGCTGTATTAGATCAAAAGGGTGCATCGACTAAATACTGAGCAAAGGGTCTGAATAGTTAGGACCATGTGATATTTCAGTTTTTCTTTTTTGATGAATCTGCAAAAACATTAAAATTTCCGTTAAATGTCTGTCATGTTTGAACTTGCCCCTTGCTAGCAACTGCTTTCTTTATGGATGCTTAAATTTGCATTTAAAGACCTAATAAAATATTTCAACTCAAGTCAATAATTTGTGTCAAATTATTTACTTATGTGACAAGTAGCCGATGATGTACATCCAGCTGGTTGTTATCACTAAATGAACCCCTTCAGAGTTTCTTCTGCGATAACAACTGGCTAGATGTACATTACCCCTCACGTATCGTTGGTGTTAACGGGCCTTTAAGCCCTGGGTGTACTTAGTTTCTTTTTTAAGAGTACGGTAGTGCATGTGCACAGTCGAATATACAGCCTTGAAGAGTATATTTGACTTGTACACACAGGTATTTGACACATGCACAGTTTTGAGCAATCTCTCACTATGAGTTACAACCCATGTAAACATCTATGTTTTCTTTCATGCTAGAGCTGCACGAATGAGGGTAATTTCTAACATCTTGTGCAATCTTTTGTCAATGTAGGGCTCCATTGACGCTGTAGCTTGCATACGTTCTAGTCTGTGTTTATGTAGGTTTTCTTTGACTACCTTGCGAATCAACGTCCCCTGTAGATAAACTAGAAATTAAATGTGCATGTGTGACCTGCGTGTACAAGTTACACGTGGTTACAAAAATGTGCGTGTTCAGCACGTGCGTAAACTCTGATGACGAAATTATTATACGCTGACCCTCGCGTTCGTGAAAAAGTGAAGTATACTTTGAGATTTATTGCACAATTCCTATCGCCTACAAAGAAAGTATTGTGGTACCATGGTATTTAAATGCTACTACAAACTGAGACATGCTAATATTATGATGATTTGGTACGTTTTGTTAGTGTAGACTGAGGCTCATGATTAGAAATTTTATTAAATAGTATGTCATTGAATGAATCCTTTAAAATTTCCATATATTCCAGTTCTCATTTGACAACAACGAGCTGTAATATTGTGTTATAAAAAAGACCTCGACATTGCAAATTTCTGGGAACTGCACTCCTTTCACATCCCTCCCTCTTTCTAGCTCTCTCGTTGTCCACTTCTCGGCCACGGTCAGCACTCAGTATTCTAGTGCGCTGAGCTGGCTTACGGTGGTGTCGGACCATCTCGGGCATGTGTTTAGACTGTAGCGGCCATTGTGGTCCTGAAGAAGCCACACAAGAAAGGACATTGTTCTTCCGGGGAGCGATTCAGGAGGTTTTTCCCAGAGCCTCCCGGGTCAAGTTTTTATAGGGCCTGTTTGGTTTTCAAATGCTCGCCCCCTCCCTCGCCGTGGCTGTAGTGTTGAAACTTGTCTACATTTACTCCTTGTGTTTTTGTGCATGGTCGATGGCCTTTTAGAGAAAAGTGGCTGAAATAACTCTTTATTCTCCTTTTGTTGGCTCATATTCGCTGTTTTCATGAACTCTGGCCCCGGCCATGGCAACTGCAAGAAAAATGTTAACAGTGATTGACAGGATTAAGGAAACCCCCCGTCCCCGTACGCATTTCAAACACCGGCAGAACAATGGCATCGGGTGTGATTGAATTAATGAGCTAGCGTAGACTGTCAAAGGAGCACACATACTTTACATAAACCTGATTATCTTTGCATGGCAGAAACTGAAGAAAAGGCGGGGTGAGGGGGAGCGGGGTGGCGGGCGGGCGGCCTTTCATTGGGCACCTCTAACGGAAGCATCAAAGTGTGGGTCGGGGCTTAGAAAGTGTTCTGGCGAGGCTCGCTCCCGTCTGCATGGGCTCCGCTTAGCATAAATCAACCGTGGGGTTTTAACAAATCTATTCAAGGAGCTGCTCGGGCCCGGAAAACAACGTTGTTTCTCTGCTTCTCCTATGCTCTTCACTTTCTCCCTCTCTCTCTCTCTCTCTCTCTCTCTCTCTCTCTGTCCCACACCTTGCGCTTTGCCGGGTGTCATTGTCAAGCCAAAACAGTCTATAGATCTCAGTGTTTCTCCTGCCTGGCCTGAACTGTTCTGTTCTCAAAGGTGATGAAGGTGACGAAGCTGACATCACATGGAGAGTTCTGCCTCCTCCCTCCTTCCTAGAGATGGCTTCTGAAGTGCAAAGTCAGCAGATTTTGGTCTCTGAAAGAATATTCTCTACTTATGTATTTTTATATGTAAGAGACATGCCTGCCAAAAAATAACATAATATGCGCTCTTTCTGAGTTTTGTGTCAAGTGGATTATAAATGCATTGATAGCATTATTTTTTTTTTAATTGATCATAAGTGATATTTTTCATTTTAAAATATATTCAGATAAAATTTTGATTTTATGATCAAATAAATGCCTTGGTGAAGAAACCTACCTTAAAAATTAAAAATTAAAAATTCTTGGAAACATTAGGATAATGTAAGTACACAGCTGAATGAAATTTATAACACTTTGCAAGTGTTTTTTGGATATTTTAATATAAAAAAGTTACATATTGTGCCTTTAATGAATTATACAGACTGCAAGCGTTTTCGTATTACAAATGAAAATAATGACATGGCTCTGGTCTCCGTGAGTACAGTAAGAAACAATGGTAATTTTAACCACATTTAACAGTACATTAGCAACATGCTAACGAAACAGAAAGACAATTTACAAACATCACGAAATAAAACATGAAAAGTTGGTATCGATCCATCTGCCATTTTCGCTATTGTCCGTGGTTACTGCTTTACAATACCTGCAGAACTTCTGATGATTCAGCTGTGCAGGGACACATTAATGCTACCTTACCTAGAACGTGGGCTGGTATATGCAAATTTTGGGGGCGTAAATATTAATGATCCCAACTGTTATGTCACAGTCATTGTTATTTTGGGATTCACCATTTTTTCAGTGCTGTTTTGCACGCACAAGTTTTACATATAAAGCGGGAAACACTGGTGTTTGAGGCTTACGTTGTGTCATTTCCTTGTTGGATTTCCATTGTGGCTTTATTTCTGTTGTGTTTTGGATTGTTTCCGTTGTGTTGTGGCTTTATTTTGTTGTGTTGTGGCTTTATTTCGTTGTGTTGTGGCTTCATTTCGTTGTGTTGTGGCTTCATTTCATTGTGTTGTGGCTTTATTTCGTTGTGTTGTGGCGATTCCGTTGTGTTATGACTTTATTTTGTTGTGCTGTGGCTTTATTTCGTTGTGTTGTGGCTTTATTTCGTTGTGTTGTGGCTTTATTCCGTTGTGTTGCGGCTTTATTTTGTTGTGTTGTGGCTTTATTTCGTTGTGTTGTGGCTTCATTTCGTTGTGTTGTGGCTTTATTTCGTTGTGTTGTGGCGATTCCGTTTTGTTGTGACTTTATTTTGTTGTGTTGTGGTAATTCCGTTGTGTTGCGGCGATTCCGTTGTGTTGTGGCTTTATTTCGTTGTGTTGTGGCTTTATTTCATTGTGTTGTGGCTTTATTTCGTTGTGTTGTGGCTTTATTTCGTTGTGTTGTGGGGATTCCGTTGTGTTGTGGCTTTATTTCGTTGTGTTGTGGCTTCATTTCGTTGTGTTGTGGCTTTATTCCGTTGTGTTGTGGCAATTCCGTTGTGTTGTGGCTTTATTTCATTGTGTTGTGGCTTTATTTCGTTGTGTTGTGGCTTTATTTTGTTGTGTTGTAGCTTTATTTCGTTGTGTTGTGGGGATTCCGTTGCGTTGTGGCTTTATTTCATTGTGTTGTGGCTTTATTTCGTTGTGTTGTGGCTTTATTTCGTTGTGTTGTGGGGATTCCGTTGTGTTGTGGCTTTATTTCGTTGTGTTGTGGCTTCATTTCGTTGTGTTGTGGCTTTATTCCGTTGTGTTGTGGCAATTCCGTTGTGTTGTGGCTTTATTTCATTGTGTTGTGGCTTTATTTCGTTGTGTTGTGGCTTTATTTTGTTGTGTTGTAGCTTTATTTCGTTGTGTTGTGGGGATTCCGTTGCGTTGTGGCTTTATTTCATTGTGTTGTGGCTTTATTTCATTGTGTTGTGGGGATTCCGTTGTGTTGTGGCTTTATTTCGTTGTGTTGTGGCTTCATTTCGTTGTGTTGTGGCTTTATTCCGTTGTGTTGTGGCAATTCCGTTGTGTTGTGGCTTTATTTCATTGAGTTGTGGTTTTATTCCGTTGTGTTGTGGCGATTCCGTTGTGTTGTGGCTTTATTTCATTGTGTTGTGGCGATTCCATTGTGTTGTGGCTTTATTCCGTTGTGTTGTGGCTTCATTTTGTTGTGTTGTGGCTTTATTCCGTTGTGTCGTGGCTTTATTTCCGTTGTGTTGCGGCTTGTTTCCGTTGCGTTGTGGCTTCATTTCATTGTGTTGTGGCTTCATTTCATTGTGTTGTGGCGATTCCATTGTGTTGTGGCTTTATTCCGTTGTGTTGTGGCTTTATTCCGTTGCGTTGTGGCTTTATTTCATTGTGTTGTGGTGATTCTGTTGTGTTGTGGCTTGTTTCTGTTGTGTTGTGGCTTTATTTCATTGTGTTGTGGCGATTCCATTGTGTTGTGGCTTTATTCCGTTGTGTTGTGGCTTTATTCCGTTGCGTTGTGGCTTTATTTCATTGTGTTGTGGTGATTCTGTTGTGTTGTGGCTTGTTTCTGTTGTGTTGTGGCTTTATTTCATTGTGTTGTGGCGATTCCATTGTGTTGTGGCTTTATTCCGTTGTGTTGTGGCTTTATTTTGTTGTGTTGTGGCGATTCCTTTGTGTTGTGGCTTGTTTTCGTTGTGTTGTGGCTTTATTCTGTTGTGTTGTGGCTTTATTTCGTTGTGTTGTGGCTTTATTCCGTTGTGTTGTGGCTTTATTTCATTGTGTTGTGGCTTTATTTCGTTGTGTTGTGGCTTTATTTCGTTGTGTTGTAGCTTTATTTCGTTGTGTTGTGGGGATTCCGTTGCGTTGTGGCTTTATTTCGTTGTGTTGTGGCTTTATTTCATTGTGTTGTGGGGATTCCGTTGTGTTGTGGCTTTATTCCGTTGTGTTGTGGCGATTCCGTTGTGTTGTGGTTTTATTTCATTGTGTTGTGGCTTTATTTCGTTGTGTTGTGGCTTTATTTCGTTGTGTTGTGGGGATTCCGTTGTGTTGTGGCTTTATTCCGTTGTGTAGTGGCGATTCCGTTGTGTTGTGGCTTTATTTCGTTGTGTTGTGGGGATTCCGTTGCGTTGTGGCTTTATTTCGTTGTGTTGTGGCTTTATTTCGTTGTGTTGTGGCTTTATTTCGTTGTGTTGTGGCTTTATTTTGTTGTGTTGTGGCGATTCCTTTGTGTTGTGGCTTGTTTTCGTTGTGTTGTGGCTTTATTCTGTTGTGTTGTGGCTTTATTTCGTTGTGTTGTGGCTTTATTCCGTTGTGTTGTGGCTTTATTTCATTGTGTTGTGGCTTTATTTCGTTGTGTTGTGGCTTTATTTCGTTGTGTTGTAGCTTTATTTCGTTGTGTTGTGGGGATTCCGTTGCGTTGTGGCTTTATTTCGTTGTGTTGTGGCTTTATTTCATTGTGTTGTGGGGATTCCGTTGTGTTGTGGCTTTATTCCGTTGTGTTGTGGCGATTCCGTTGTGTTGTGGTTTTATTTCATTGTGTTGTGGCTTTATTTCGTTGTGTTGTGGCTTTATTTCGTTGTGTTGTGGGGATTCCGTTGTGTTGTGGCTTTATTCCGTTGTGTAGTGGCGATTCCGTTGTGTTGTGGCTTTATTTCATTGTGTTGTGGCGATTCCATTGTGTTGTGGCTTTATTCTGTTGTGTTGTGGCTTCATTTCGTTGTGTTGTGGCTTGTTTCCGTTGCGTTGTGGCTTCATTTCATTGTGTTGTGGCGATTCCATTGTGTTGTGGCTTTATTCCGTTGTGTTGTGGCTTTATTCCGTTGTGTTGTGGCTTTATTCCGTTGTGTCGTGGCTTTATTTCCGTTGTGTTGCGGCTTGTTTCCGTTGCGTTGTGGCTTCATTTCATTGTGTTGTGGCGATTCCATTGTGTTGTGGCTTTATTCCGTTGTGTTGTGGCTTTATTCCGTTGTGTTGTGGCTTTATTTCGTTGTGTTGTGGCTTTATTCCGTTGTGTTGTGGCTTGTTTTCGTTGTGTTGTGGCTTGTTTCTGTTGTGTTGTGGCTTTATTCCGTTGTGTTGTGGCTTGTTTTCGTTGTGTTGTGGCTTTATTTTGTTGTGTTGTGGCGATTCCTTTGTGTTGTGGCTTTATTTTGTTGTGTTGTGGCGATTCCTTTGTGTTGTGGCTTGTTTTCAGTGTGTTGTGGCTTTATTTTGTTGCATTGTGGTGATTCCGTTGTGTCGTGGCTTGTTTCCGTTGTGTTGTGGCTTTATTTCATTGTGTTGTGGCGATTCCATTGTGTTGTGGCTTTATTCCGTTGTGTTGTGGCTTCATTTCGTTGTGTTGTGGCTTTATTCCGTTGTGTCGTGGCTTTATTTCCGTTGTGTTGCGGCTTGTTTCCGTTGCGTTGTGGCTTCATTTCATTGTGTTGTGGCGATTCCATTGTGTTGTGGCTTTATTCCGTTGTGTTGTGGCTTTATTCCGTTGCATTGTGGCTTTATTTCATTGTGTTGTGGTGATTCTGTTGTGTTGTGGCTTGTTTCTGTTGTGTTGTGGCTTTATTCCGTTGTGTTGTGGCTTGTTTTCGTTGTGTTGTGGCTTTATTTTGTTGTGTTGTGGCGATTCCTTTGTGTTGTGGCTTGTTTTCGTTGTGTTGTGGCTTTATTTTGTTGTGTTGTGGCGATTCCTTTGTGTTGTGGCTTGTTTTCGTTGTGTTGTGGCTTTATTTTGTTGTGTTGTGGCGATTCCTTTGTGTTGTGGCTTGTTTTCGTTGTGTTGTGGCTTTATTTTGTTGCATTGTGGTGATTCCGTTGTGTTGTGGCTTTTTTTTGTTGTGTTGCTTTTTAAATTTCGTTATGTTGTGCACTACTGGTTCACTGTAGATTTTTGATATAAAATTTGAACTCATGTCATTTTGTGTATCAATACTTTTTGAACATTTCCATCACATTTTAACTATATTGTGATAATATTGATGACCGTGAAAATTTTGTTCACTATGATATTAAACTTTCATACCATTTCATCTCATCTTGTCCGAACACTCTCAGTATTTAGGTCTGAAGGCCTCTGCCCAGCGCTGGTTCACCCTCAGCCATACTCAATCCTATCTCTCTAATGTATTGCTGATGCCTTGCATATTGAAAGTTATAAATTGTACTTGGCACTGCGAGTTGAGGTGCATAAATTGGAATTGTGGGATGTCAGAGAGTAATATACTTAGCATTATTCATAACGGAGCAAGATTAAAGCCCTCTACAGAGAAAGCCTATGTGTGTCTGACAGAGACGTTACATACGAGCTAATGCAGCCCTTTATCAGTCCGTTCTGTCAGTAATAGATATTCCTGTGGGTTCTGTGCACTGTGTTTCACTGTGCTGATAGAGCAAAATAAATTAGGCCACAATAATGTTCTTCAGGCCGCTGTGTTTCCCCTACAGTCTTTCCACTTGTTCCCACCGTGTGCACGATTATAACAGTATGAAAAATAGCTCCATAAATTTGAGATAACAGCCCGAATTTTCCTCCGTTAAGACATATGCTGGGAGAGACGGCCAGACCGGAAAGATGCACCTCTTCAGTGGGTAAACCAATGGGTTTTATTTGGCTAGAGCTCTTTGTTTTCCTCTCATACTCTGACCTTAGGGAAAAGATTTGGTTTCCACACCACACTAGTCAAGGTTTAGTAGTACCAGTGTTATTTTGGTAACACTTTACAATAAGTTGCCTTTGTCAACATTAGTTAATGTATTAACTAACATGAACTAACAATGAGCAATGCATTTTTTTTACTGTATTTACTAATCTTTGCCAATGTCAGTTAATAAAAATGCAGTAGTTCAGTGTTTGTTCATGTTAGTTCACAGTGTATTAATGTTAACAAATACAACTCTTGATTTCAATAATGTATTAGTAAATACTAAAACTAATGAACCTTTTTGTAAAGTGGTGCCGTTATTTTAGTATAATTGAATAAAATAGTGAATAGTATAATTATACATGAAACACTGCAACTAAACGCTGACTGAATTAAATACAATAAAAACTAATCGTGTGTGTGTTTTATTAGTTTTTCTCGGTAACACTTTGCAATAAGGTTTCATTAGTTAACTACTTTAGTTAACATGAATTAAGAATTAACAGCATTTATTAATCTTAGTTAACGTTAATTTCAATATTTACTAATGCATTATTAAAATCAAAAGTTGTGTCTGTTAACTAACGTTAACAAATATTGTAAAGTGTTCCCGCTTTTTATACGTATGTCCAATTTTTTTGTAGTTTGTTAATTTTACTTTAATTCCCACTAGCTAAAAATGAATTAAGTGGAAGTATTTATTCATTTATTTTTTTATAATATTTCAGTTAACATTTCTTTAATTTCAGGTAACAGTTTTATGCTTTTAGTTTTAGTAATCTAAGCCACACTTTACAATAAGTACACACTCTACATTAGTTAACATGAACTAATAATGCACTTCTACAGCATTTATTGATATTTGATTATGATGTGTGTAGAACAACATGAGGGTGAGGAGTTAATGACAGAAGTTTCATTTTTGGGTGAACTAACCCAAAACCCTTAAGTTCACTTTTTTATCTTTTTTTTTTTTTTTCACTTCAGCAATAGTGCCAACTGTCTTCTTTAATAAGAGATCGAACAAAAATGAAACAAACCAAAGTCTGTGCTCCAAAGCATCCAATATTCATGAGTTGGACATTTCTATTTCAGGTCTATGCTCAAAAAGTAGTTAACAGGTAATAAATGGATAATAACTACTACACAAATACAACTTATTTCAATAAAATCCTCTAAAAATACAAAATATTACATAAAAAACACATTCATTAATTGAAAAAACAAAACAAAAAAAACACTCCAAGTTTTGGAAACAAAAGTCAAAGATCTCAATATGAAACATTTCTCATCGAAACTGCTCTTATGCGGTCGGCTCTGCACTCTTATTGTAAGTCAACAATAGTCTAATTTGTTGTGTCATGTTTCTTTTATTAAGAGAGACGCGTGACAAAGTTTTATTTAAATGAAGTGGAATGGAGATCCTGTAGTGCAAATGGTACAACATGATGCAACGCCATGGGTTTGAATTGCACTTAATGTAAATCTCTGAGGAATAATCTTTCTGCAAGGACGACTTCTGAGCAATCTAGCGTTCCTCTAGGATGACTGAGCATATATTATTTAGTTTTGTTCACATATTCTTTCCTTTCGATTAATTTGTTTTTGTTTTTAGTGTTGTCATTTCAATTATAATTTCTTAGAAAATCTTGGTTCACCACCATCCAGCAGCCAATTTACATTATGTAGTTCTTCAACAGATCCAGCCAATCATTGCAGTGCAGATTCATTAGCTTAACTTTACTCCATTCATTACTGCCCCATTAGTCACTACAGATTGATCAATACATCATGCATAGAATATCTTGAGCGTGGATGTCTGGAGCCATTGTGGCACTGAAGATAATGACTTCTTTATTCAAAACAACTTGTAAGAACAGGGAGATAAAGGCGAGCAAAGAGAGCATTATTGTGCCCTGGCTTTGGGGGAGGTATCTGTGAGATTATGAGAAAGGAGTCTGAAACAGTTCACTGCATGAAGAAAGATCTGAACGCCTCAAATCGAAGCTGCGTTCTGTCTACACGGCAGCCTCTTCAGCGTTTCAGAGAGCTGTAGAGATGAGCTTTGTGTGGGAGGCGGTGAAGGGGCTTGAAAGAGCTAACAGACATGAGCAGTTCAATGCTGCTCCTCAGTCTGAGCAGAATGCGTGTTGAGATGTCAGCAGTTACTGAGCATTGCGCACAGATCTGCGTCGTGTTTTGGTTACTCAAATCTCCATTGTAATGTTCCTGCAACAGTTAGCTGTTATAGTTGCTAGTAAATGGGGCTGTGAAATTGATATAAGCTCAGGTGCTGTTTATAGCTGGTATTAAGAAGCATTTTCTTCGATCCGATCACGAGTGGACAATGCTAAATATCGGTGTCTAAAATATTTTGAGCTTGCCTACTTTCAACCACTTCCAGAGGTAGTCGAAGGTCCAGTTTACACCTGGTGGAAGATGCATTTTAGTTGATCGGTTCACAAGTGGATGACACTAAATACAGGCGTACATGGGGTCTAAAGAGTTAGTCGAAAACACACTTGACCGAATTGCTTTTGTAGTGTAGACATGTGGTCAAATGCTTCCGAACACCCACTAAAGACCGCCTACTGTCCGCCTGTTGATCTAATGCGTGAACATTATGGAAAGCGCACTAGCCTGATGGGATTTAAACTTTGGCGGCTGGTTTGGTTTGAAGACAAAAAACGTCCCAAGCTCGCACCATTCCTGATTTCTAACACGCACTCACAGCGTTCGGCTGGTCTCGCAGCTGACAGAGCAGAAATGAAAGCTGCTGCTCTTCGTGTGTTTTTTCCGTCGACTCTGGTCGTGCTCGTATGGAAATTGCGTGAGGCCATTTCATCCAAAGATCTGAAAACCCATACATTTACCTGCCCGTAGACCTTCTGCTTGAAGAAATCAGGACAGAGGTGGTAGAAAGTGGAGAAAAGAGACTGATTAAAACACCAGGTGTAAAAGGGTGTGTTTCTGCCTCATCTACCTGTTATCCAATAAACCAAAACCCATCTTAATATGGTGTAAACAGGGCCAAAAAGCCCATACATTTACCCGCCCATCTCACAGAAACACCATTGACAAGGGAAGTTTCTCTAATGCTCAAATCACAAAATATAACAAATCACTGTACTCTTTTTGGTGTGATCATTTCTTCTCATTTTCTGAACTTTCAAATGCACATGTTTGGGAGCGAAGAAAACATTGGATGTTTATTCCTCATAACTATTTATTGGACCTGCACTTATTCTGAGCTCAGAGTTTCATTTGGATGTAATTTACTATCTTCTTGAATCTGTGGAAATTCAGAAAGAATGCAAAAAATTATCTTTTTTTTTTCTTCAGAGAGAGAGAGAGCAAAAGACAAAAGGATTCTGTTTTTTAAAAAACATCTTCTTGTGTTTTTACTCCTCTGTGCACAGAAGCAAAATTGCATGAAGGTGGAAACAGAAGGTACAGACTGTGACAGGCTGATGACTCTGTGGTCTATACTTGATGAGGTCATGCTGTAGAAATACTACACCCCTAAAGCTAATTGTCATAGTCCAGTAAGCCCAAAACATAAATCAATAAATTGATAAATAAAATTGAAGTTAGAAATAATACGCTATTATATGGATAGTCAATGCTAAATAAATTTTACACTGCCGTTTATATATATATATATATATATATATATATATATATATATATATATATATATATATATATATATATATTATTATTATTATGCTCACCAAGACATTTTATTTGATAAAAAATACAGTAAAAACAGCAATATTGTGAAATGTTATTACAATTTAAAATGACTATTTTTTATTGTAATCTATTTTAAAGTATAATTTATTTCTGTGATTCAAACCTGAATTTTCAGCGTCATTACTCCAGTCTTTGGTGTCACATCATCTTTCAGAAGTCATTCTAAAATGATTATTTGATGGTCAAGAAACATTTCTGATTATTATCAATGCTGAAAACAGTCAAAAGCGAGATTTATATTCATTTATCCATTATTATTAAAAAATATTTTGTAAGATTATAAATGTTATACTGTCACTTTTTATCAATTTAAAGCATCTTTGTTGACAATTATATTTAATATATTTATACAGTTTAGTGAACTTAAATTATGATCAACTTCTTAGATAGGCAGCTATCATGGTTCTGAAATAGAGCTGTTGAAATCCGGACACCACTGATGTGATCACGATATTCACTCGTCCTTGTGTTTCTGGTTACCAAGAACCAAGTTCTCTCTTTAACATGGCACAGTTGTGCAATCACCTTCATGGCTGCTCATCACAGCTACATACAGTCGTCCCTAAACAGCAATTCCCCAGTCATCTTTGCTAAGCATTGGCAGATTGGACGACTCCATCTGCAGCAATTACAAGAATGAGATGCACTTCATGGCAATTTGAGCATTTTGGTGGTCCTTTACTTCTTTGGGATTAGCTTCCAATGACCTCTTGAGGTTTCTGAGTGTGAATAAAAGCTGCAGAGACTGACGAGGAGCTGATCAATGGTGAGCCAATAAACATGCACCATGCGTTGTCTGTTCTTGGATATTAGTAGATGTTAGAGATCAGAGTGAAGACTGCCTTGTGTTTCATTGTCTATCGCCTGTAAATACTGCTAAATGTGACGCTGGAAATTTCAGCAGACCTCGAGTGTTACACCCGTGGGTGTGAACAGTTCCGCTCATTTTATCAACCATAAATAAACATCAAGAATCAAGGTTTAATTTTTCATGAGGGTGATCATCCATGGCTCAGTCTTGTAAACCTTTCTAATCTTCACGCTATACTACCTGAAAATGGTCAAGTTGTCCCTATGGACCATTTCGGTCCTCCGTCGAGCATTTTCGACCCTACTTGCACTGCATTACTCCGCTTTAGCGCAGCTTCCAGACTCTCCTCGGCCACAGCGGAGGTGAAATTGGAAGGGGGGAAATGAGTGAAGATGTAATTTGAAGGTGCAGGGCAACAAAGGCTCCGTTTTCTTCAGACAAAGCCTTTCAGCGGCGCAATCGAAGAAGCTGTTGGCTCACCTTGACAGCTCCTCTACCCACAATGCACTAAGTGGATGATTAAAAAGAAATGGAGGGTTTTACTGCGGGGTATGCGTGGCCTCCCTGGAGTCCCTGGAGCTGCTGAAGCGCAGAGCTACAGCTGTCCTCCAAACAAGCCCGACATTCTTTATTTATTTCTTATGAAATATTGATGCGTGTTATGAAAGGTTTAAAATAATGTGTCTAGCCTCCTCTGGCCCGGCCACGCTGTTTTCTAATGCATAAATAATTCTGGGCCCTCGGACAGAGAGCCGGCACATTAGGTGGGGATGTAGCCGATGTATCGCATTCTTTCTGCCCGAGAGCAAAAGTGGACGCTCGTAATTTCCTACATTTATACAATCGCTGTGGCCGCTTAATAATTGATGGACAAATTTAGGGACTAAAACTCCAACACAATATGACTTTATGTCAAAGGGTTAGTCCCTGCAGATCGGGGGGCCGCCCGCACGTTTGCCTGCAAAATCTCGTTTTTGATTTCCTGCCGGTTTGGGTGCCAGCATCTCGCGCGCGTCCTGCCCTTGATGAGGTCTGGCTGTGCATGGCTGGAGATAAGCGAGCGCTTTAGCCCATTATGAGAGAAGGGGGAAATGTTTTGTTTCTGAACACAAATGGGTTTTTCACACTGACATGAACCCGGTTTGATTGCCTGGCCGACACACAGATGTGATGGGGCGACCTCTCGCTTTCTCATCTTAATATCGAGTGTGATGTACAATTATGCCCACAATTGTCAGCCAGATCTATTTGCCTGATACACACCAGGGCCAAAGGCTGGATAGCAATTTCGCTCTCAATGCTTCAATTAACATGCAGCACCCGATACAGCTGCTCGAACAGCTCGAGTACAGTTCGGAGTGCCGCAACATCCTTACGGTGCTGCCAACTTGAAATAAAAGAGTCCATTTAACCGATGTATTCAACATAGACATATTTACAGAGTTTTTAAAATGCTCGAGGCACTCTTGTTTTAGAACGGCTGCATATTGAAATGGCAGCACTAATGCTTAAAATGGCATTTCCGTCTAATAAGGTGAGAGGAAATACTCTGGACTGGGTGCAAACGGAGTGTAAAGATGAATGAATTTTCATTTAACCTCTAATGATCCAGAAGAATGCGATCGAGATTTTGAGTCGTCAGTGCCAGACGTTTGTATCGACTGTCACCTTCTGAGAGACTGAGAGCCAGCGCTCCGTCTTTATGACTTTGCGCATTGATTTTGTAGTTGGACTTTGCTCGTGCTAATGTCCCCCCTTTGTCTTTCTCCTCCTGGAGACTCACTCAAAGGTCTCACTCTAAATACAGACTACGTCTTTAGCGATTCAATACGTTTGTTGCTTGGCTAATGTGAAACAATGGTGGATTGATGGATGAGTTTTGCTTTTTCATTCGGTGCACAATTTTCAAAGGAGAAAAAAAAAAAAAGTGTAGAAACTGCTTTCACTCCGAAATTGCAAGTAAACTTCACACACACTTACAAAGAAACAACAGGCGACACATTGGGCCCTATTTTAACGATCAAAGCTCATGGTCTGAACCGCATGGCGCAGGTTCACTTGTGTGTCTGAATCCACTTTTGCTAGTTTAACGATAGAAAAAATGGCTGGCGCATGGTCCAAAAGGGTTCTACCTAGTCTCTTTATGAGTCATGGGTGTATTTTGGGCAGAAAGTGCCATAAACCAATCAGAGTGTCATCCCATCCCATTCCCTTTAAAAGCGGATTGCTATTTACATGGCACAGCACAGACACCCTCAATCTGACAAGTTTAAATACATATGTGTATTACCACGACTGGTGAAATAATTGGCCAATATAATTCGTCATTACAGCAATGACTATCCGTTATGACACGTAAGCATTTTTATATTTATGTGCGCAATAATAATCTTTTACATTGTAATTCTTTTATTTTTAATGCTTGTGTGCTGCTGCGTCCCTGTGTGTGTAACAAGCCTAATGCGTCGATGGTATAAGAAATATGCCATTGACTTTAGACCAGGTTTTTGTTGGTAAATGCCACAGTTGTATTCAGTTGCCTCAAAATAGCAAAACGCCAACAATGTGCCTGAACATACCTCGCTTTCAGACCAGCACAACCATGAGTGAACAGATGGGCGCGAGTGCATTTAAACAACGTGGGCGCTGGATGTGAAAACGCTAACTGTGTCGGGCTGAAACTATCAAAAAACACTCGCGTCATGCCTGGCGTCGCATTGCACCGGGTGTGTGATAAAGCAGATTTGATTAAATGTGAAGTACAAAAACTAAAATAGTATTGGCATTGGGATATTAATTTGACTTTTAAAAGATTTTTACGTTTTTGATTAGGTTCAATTTTCAAAAATTCAGGGTTAACAGATGATATTGATTTCTGGCATCGTGGCTTAGAAATGTAATTGCCTTTGGCAGCAGAATGCCAATTAGTGCATGTGACAAACTTTAAGGGCCAATGAATACAAAAATGAGCATCGCACCTCCTGTTTCATACTTGAGAGGTTGACATTCTCTGACATATCCTTTGGGCATACGCAAGACCTTTCCATAAACAGAGATGACCCCGGGACCCTAACTGACCTCTTCAGAGGTGTCAGATCAATGACAACTTCTCCTCATCTGACCCCTCTTTCAAAGCTGCCTGTGGTAAAAATAACGCTTGAGGCAAGGTTGCCCACTTTCAATTGTGACCACTCTTTATAATCAGTTGCGCAATCTATATGATGACCATCCACATGCCGCACACACACGTACACGGCACTGAATAAAGCTCGATGAGCACAACCTGCAACCCACCGGTTCTAACCATGATTAATCTGATAAATAATAAATATATCAATCTAGCCTTCAGACAAGGACAAATTTTTAACAGCAGGAAGGCACAAGACCCCCTTCAACTGCTGCCTGTAGCTTCAAAATTAATTATTTAATGATTAATTTTTGGGGAAATGAGAAAAGTTTTGATTAATGCTGTCCGGTCTCAGTTCTGTGTTGTTTGATATATGTCAAACGCTTCACCCACCCTTCCCTGCGGCCTTTAGACATACACACATACACACCCCGACGATTTAAAAAAAAAAAGCCTACAGGCACTTGACACTGGGATCAGATGTTGATCATCTCAGGATAAATTAAAGTAACAATTTCCAACACCTTGTGAACATGGTGGCTTTGAATAACCTCCATTCTGTCAGGGTTCACAAATGTTTGGTAATGGAAGCCTCCAGAGCTGTATGTGCATATGAATTTTTCATCAGGTCAAAATCTCATCTGTTCTTCACTGTTTGTTGAACAGAATTGCGTCAACCAAGTCTAAGTTATTCCTCTGAGCAGATTGTAATTTAAATTCCACTTCCTTAAAGATTTACACACGTGTGTCCTTTTACAAATGTAACACATTTCGTACAAGATATCGTACTTAATCACAAATGTAACGCAAATAGTGATGGTTCTAAATGATCATGATGCGCAACGATTATTATCATCAGTAATGCATTATCATTATTCATTCAGTTTCGCAAAAGCCTCGAATAAGATGGCAATTCTCAAGGATGCATCCTCAAAATCAATCATACATTAAAGGGTCCAATTCTCACTGTTAACTAATTATTATGACTTTTGCCTCAATAACCTCCTAATTACTGCTTATTAATCGTTTGTTAGGTAGTTGTTAAGTTTAGGTATTGGGAAGGATTAAGGGATGCAGAATATGGTCATATAGAATAAGGCATTAATATGTGCTTTATAAGTACTAATAAACAGCCAATATCTTAGTTATATGCATGTTAATAAGCAACAAGTATTTAGTGAGAATTGGACCTTTAACTAGAGTGTTACTAAAATGTTTTTAAAAAATGCATTACACAGAAATGTGATGTTGACATGTTTTGTAGCCTAGCATGCTATCTAAACTTAGTTTAAACTCCTTTTATTATTAAGTGTGTTGCTTTTATGAACTCATATTTATAGACTACATAGAATATTTGTAGTTTTAAAAATTAATTCATCACTGCAGGATTATATCAAAAACAAAACGGATTCAAAGATTTTAATCTAAAGTGTGTTGAAATATTTTACCATTTTACGTGCTCTATATTACCTCAGGATTTTGTAGTTTCAGGGAGGAGAACTAGCGTATTCCACAGACCCCCTTTCCCCCCTTCACTCAGTCGCTTGTCCCTTTTCAATCTGAACAAAAACACAAACCTGCCCTGAATGTGGGTCAAGGACCCAGGGTTTATTAGGGCCAACAACCCAACCAATCTACCAAGGTCCTGCTTAATATATTTCCCTGCCCAGAATGAAATAAATAAATGAGCAAATATATGTTTGTGAGCTGGGCAAATCAGTTGCGGACTGACAGAGCACATTGTCTAAGGCAGCTCTACCGGTTGTTACAAGCGTCAAGACATTAGGCCAAACAATAGCTGGATTGGCAGCATCATCAATCACACGGCCCTGACAGTTGACTTCAGTTTGTTTATTCCTCTCTGCATAATAAGCGATCGGATCAGGTTTAATTAGATATTGGGTAATCAATCATTGCCAACAAGGTACTTGGCTAGCAGGTCTCAGCACGTGGCATTGTCAAAAAATAAATGAAAAAAAGCGAAACCCGCGTGGCAACAGTCAAAAAGTAACACGCGCTATTAAGAGGTCCAAGCAGCGCTTTTGAGACGCAGCCTGATGAAGACAACGATGTCGGATGCAATTAACTCTGCCAGCAGCATAGGCTATTTACATAATGAATGAGCAAATGCAATTTTAATATGTTTGGTTCGCACTAAAATGCAGCCTCTACAGCATAATCCATCTGATCGCACCAGTGAATGGCGTTTCTGCCTTATATTCACATGCACTACATATGTGGCATAATGACAGTTGCCAATTATTTCACGTGAAGCTCTAGATTTATGCTTGAAGTTAAGTCTGGATGTTTCATTGACCGAGATATACAACAAAACAGCCAGTTCGGCATCTGTAAAATGTAACAGTAATGCCCTCTTTCTTAAATTTGATTGGTTATTTCAGTCTTTTTGACACTGATGTGTTGGTTATCTTGGCGTTGTACGGCATCTTAGCAGTCCAAAGTATTAGACAACTATTTCAATACTTTTAGTATGCACCTTGGGAGAAAAATACCCGTAACAGGGACCTCAATGTTGGGTATGACCATGCCTAAACCCGCAGAACGAAGCATCTGCGCCCGTGTCTCTGAGCCCTGCCACCACCGCTGATGAGACAGTTACAAGTTTACAACATCTGCCTACTAATGTTTGATCAGTGATAAAATATGCCAAGGTGACAACATCATGCTGCCCTGCATTTGTGAGCTGGGGGCTTATTAAAATTTCAGCGGCCCACGAGCGGAGCCCTGATGGACCCCGCACTCCCCAAACAGTGCGCAGGATTGAGACGACTTCACAAGATGTCAGAAACAATATCCGGTTGCGTTTGTCGTGCGAACCTTCAGAGTAACCCTTCCCTGACGTCTGTGTTTGCACTGAAGCGCAGCTGAGAATTCGCTTCTGGATGAGGAAGGAACAAAGGAAATGTCATCCAACAAAAAACCCAGATAACAGAAAGTTTTGATCAAGCGTTGTCCCAGTAACATTAATAGAATGCTCGTTCAAAGTTATCTGGTCTGTTCTCAAAACATGAGCACTAAATGCTGTTTATATATTTGTTTACACTTTTTTTTTCTTAAATTGGACATTCGTCTACCATTATTTAAATGTAGCTACTTGTTTCAGCATGTTCAGAGAACATTCAAAACATTCCCGAAATGTATTAATATTCAGAACAATCGGAAATAACATTTTTATAACTTAATGAGAATATCAGCAAAACATTTTTGGAACATATTTTGGTTTGCTGGGGAAACGCTTCAGGTTGTCATGCGCAGGGGCTAAATGAGCAAACGCTGGCACCTGGCCACCATAACAAAAGACTGCTGTGTGGAGAATTGTTGCGTCTTTGGTGAGACATTCCCAGGTCTCCTTTGTTGCGGAGCGGCTTGCAGATCGCGCATGCCAAGACCATTCTCCAACCAAATGTCAACTGTCAGCACACGGCTCATCAGTTCAGCAAGGTGCATCAAGCAGAGACGCCTCTCGGGTGCCCGTGCCAGCAACCATATTGCGATGGGTGAAAGAGCGTCTCTTATACTATGAGAAGCTGCTAGCTGGCCAAGACGCGATGCTAACATCTATATCAGAATGGTCTGGATGTGATACGTTTTAATTGAGACCTATTTATTTGAAAATTGAAATTGTATGAGATACACTTAAGGGCTCAGTCAGACCGAAAGCCTTCATGTAAACACCTCAGTGGATCAAACTGAGGTCAATCCGAATGAAAGGGGTGGTTGTGAATAATCTGATGAACAGGACAAAAAAATAAGCCTGTAAATCTGACTATTGCAAAATTTAGTGTTCATATAAAGCGAACTTTCTTTGAAATGCACTTACTTTTTTCTACTGGGAAAAAATAGTGCTTGTAAATAAACCTGCTGTAGTTCAAAGAGCAAATGTAACTAGCTAAGCTTCAATTTTGAATTTTAAAATTGTGTTTACAAAAATTCCAAACTGTGCGAGATTATTCCAAACAGCAGATGTCTTCAGAATCAGGCATGGACATGAGTGGACTCCAGAGTTCTGTTGATCGATCATGATATAGACGGCCGGTCTCATTTACTTATCTTCAGCACATGAATTTTGGAGGTGAGCGTCTTTTGTTTGTCCCTGTTTGTAAGAGAGGACCAGCAGCTAAATAATTCAGCGTGAGTAAGAATCAGCATATCTTAGCGAATGCTTAATGTGCCAGATGCATGCGAGGGACAGGTTCATTTCAATTAGGCCTATTGTTACCGACAATGAGGTGACAAATTCATTTCATTACCGGGCCAGACAGTCCACGTCTCTGCTTTTGTACCTGGCTTGTATGTTTACCTCAGGTTTTTTTTTCTTCCTTGTCATCTCTCTTGACATGTTTTTGTCGTTTTCCCCTCCCACTGGCATCTTTTTCAGCCCTCCCTGCATCTTTTGTTTTTTTTCCCCCCCCCTCACGCAGCAGAATGAGTGTTTTGCGAGGGTTGCGTTACCTGGGATCAAGTGACGCTCCGGCCCGAACACAGAACCGTGTTCTCCGAGGTCAGTGTGATCTCTCCGGCTAATTGGATCGGGTGTAAGCTAAGCCGGCGTCGTGATGACTTTGATGTGACACTTTAGAGGCCTGTGACTGCGAGCGGCTGGTTTGCAGGTGGACGCTGACTCACCTCCACGGCGGGTGCTGTTGAGCTGCGGGCTAATAAAAGTGCTGCTAATCGTGGTGTATTACAAGAGGACACTGTATAGAGGGGGGTCATTAATTTTTCACACAGTACTTGGGCCGCTAATGTTTCACGTCTTTGTGAATCGGCGTTTTGTCCTTCTTGTTCATGAGATTGGTAGGTTTCCATTCACTCAATCAGCCATCTACGGCTTTATCATAGGAAGCAGGGGGGTGAAAAGTTATGCCGGTTAGATCAAATGTACAATGTGCATAATTTGAGGAACATTTCTCAAATTTTATTTGTATATAAATATAAAATAAACATAGTAAGTAACTTTTTTATTTCCCTTATTTAATGTGATCCTCTGCCAAGGCCTACATTAATACATCCACTAAAAATCACCAAATTAACAGATGTCACGAACGGCATTTATATATAAATCTTCTTGCGAACATACTATTAGTCAGTGACAATGTATCATTGTCTCCACAAAAATGTGAAGCTGCATAACTGTTTTCAACGTTGATAATAATCAGAAATGCTTCTTGAGCTGCAAATCAGCATATTAGAATAATTTCTGAAAGATGATGGTGAAAATTCAGTTTTGATCACAGTAGTAAATTACATTTTAAAATATATTCAAATTGAAAACAAAATATTACTGTTTTTGTTTTTATTTAAAAAAAAAAAATCTGTAAAAACATTAAAAGTACAGGCTTGGTGAGGATAAAATATCTTATAGAAACATTGAAAAATCTTACTATCCCCAAACCCCAAACTCAGCAAAAAAAAAAGAAAACAAAAGAAAAGAAACGTCCTCTCACTTTCAGCTGCTTTAAATTGCAGATGTCTTAACCTGTAAAAACATGTATTAATTTAAACTGTGACATAAACTTAACTTAAACTTTTTTGATGAGTTTATATAATTAACAAGAATGGTCATCATACGTCTTTAGGTTCAAGAGTTTTCAAAAAGTGTTTAAGCAGAAAAAAAAGCCAACATCTGTTTTTTTTTTTGTTTTTTCAATCAACCTCTTGACTGCATGTCTTTCTCTCTGTCTTTTGGTCTTTTAACACCCTCATCGGGCAGATTTCATCAGAAGAGCCTCCTCATCTCCACCGCACTTTAATCTCATCCACTCGCGTAATCATTCCAGAGCCAGTAACCACAGGACTTTTGATTTGCCCTGCTATTTATTAGCTTGAAGCATCTAGAAAGAATCTTTGATTAATTGGGGTGAGCCACCCCATATAACAAGGTCAAAGCTCCTGAGCTCACTGTGCTTTTTTCATTTACATCAATTAGAAGGGGGGAGCCGAGGGCTACTCGGCACCTCTCAGAAAAAGCTCTTGTGTGCGGTGGCCGGGACTTGTTTAAATATAACTCTAAGAGTGCGGTAATGAAGTTAATGCAAATGAGACATTCTCTTTTTTCCTGCCACTTTCTTCTCTCTCTTACATTTCCTCAGATACTGAAAGCCAATTACAAGCTAGAAGGCGAAAGGCGGACACAGAGGAAAAGGCCTTTGGAGAAACTAATAATGGCAGAAGTTTGTGTGGATTGAAAATGAGATGAAACAGAAGAACTCGTCTTAAACGGTCATTTGTCGTCACGCATCAATGTAGAATGAAGTCATACTCGCTGACTATAGAGGAGATCATATTTTAGCTTTAAGACCTATGTGTTGACATTTTAGAGCAGAGGATTTGAAGTATGTCTCACTGCACAAAATACTAATTAAAAAAAAAAAAATCCAGGATTCAAAAATGACCTGGAAAACAGTATTTGGAAAGTTCAGTCATCTGTGAAAAATCCTGCAGAAACGGCTAGTGTAGAAAATGAAGACAATCAGTATCGCGTGATAGTATTGAAGTTATCCTTGTTGCAAGCCATCAAAGGACTAATTTATTTAAATAATTATTTGATATGATTCATTAAAATATGAACTCTTTGCATGCACCTAATGCTGGTGTTGTGGAAAAATGAAAAAAAAAAAAAAAGTCATTAGTTGAGAGGATGGACAAAAAAGAGAACACTACAGAAAGAGAGAGATTTCTTCCTTTTCAGACAGAGGGCGGCCTTGTGTCACCAACGTCTATCATCACCCCTCCCCCTTCTATGCAAATGAGCTGTAAATGATAGTGCTAGTTCAATCAGAGACTCAACACAGACAGAGCTGCTTACTTTCAGATATTTACATCATAATTCTTATTATTGAACTGATTTCAGAGCATTTTCAAGTCTCAGCAAATCTAAGGGTCTGGAATCGTTTCCAGTGAGGTTTACAGCAATTGAATGACTACAAAGCTCATTTCTTTGTACAAGTGAAGTTATAAAGAAATGCAAAAACTGACATTTATAAATTCCACTACTTTCAAATAACTGGCAATCCGCTTGTACTGGATTGAAGGATATCAACGTTGTCTTTCGAAAACCGACCAGAGGAAGATGTTTTTTCTTGCATATTCAGACTAGACTGAGAGCAGAAGGTCTGTACTCCAGCGCTTATTTCATTGGCCAAGGACCTCCCAGAGGCCGTATGACTGACATGTTTGTTCAGCATCATGTTTATGGGTAATAAAATGTAACATCCATGTCAGGTGTATATTTTAGAGTCAATGCAACGAACTTCACATAGTTCCAGCGTTTAGCTGATCCCGGTAAGCGCTCATTGTCACATTTATCAACATGACGGCTTTCTTCTTCCATGAGGGGGTTTGGCTTCATGACAGCTTTGTTTCCAGGTCGACCGTTAAAAAATGCGACACACATGTTATGGAAATCCTGTAGCTGATGATGATCAGGTGATGACTTCGAAACTCTTGAAGTGTTTCCAATTTTGCGTGCCATACGCATCAAGCATCTGTGGCTGGGAAAACTGAGTCTGAGACTAGAAGGCGTCTTGATAGAAACGTCCCATCCAGACATCCCTTATTGTGCTCTGTGCGCTCCCTATGAAGGCGTCTTTCACGAGTGTCCAGAGGACAGTGCTGACCCAGCAGGCAGCAGGGCCTCTCACAGAAGCAGTAGCTTGATAAAGCGCAAGGAGGAAGGAGAAACACTGACCACAAAGCAGGCGGCATCAGATAGTGTGACAACATGCGGATGAACACATGTTCTGGGCCGTAGATTATGACAGAGCACAGTTATTTCCTGTCCAGCTACATTTTCAATTTCCTGCCCAGCACTTTAGTTTTATTACAGTGATAAGAGGATAGCATCAGCGGTATCCATGGGGACAGCGGTGACAATGGCTGTAGCGCTACAGCCTGATAAGAACAATGTGGAATAATAACAGATTTGAGTCTCTGAGAAAGACTCTATTGTGTCATGTTTTTGTGTCTGTGCTAATGAAAATATCAATTCAGCAGCGCTTCTGATAACATGCTTATATCAATATTAACAATCAGAGCTAATAAATGTAATGAATTTCATAGTCATAGTCATGATAATGATTGACATCCAATATATATATATATGTTTATATACGTATAAATTAAACACTTTAATTCATATGAATTCACCAATTGTTTTTTTTTTTGGATATCAATCATTAAACTGAATGAATTAAAGTGAAATAATAATAATAATAATAATAATAATAATAAAAATAATGTATATGTATATAAACATATATATATATATATATATATATATATATATATATATATATATTGGATGCCAATCATTATCATGACTATGACAATAAAATTCATCATATTTATTAGCTCTGATTGTTCATATTGATATGAGCTTGTTATCAGAAGCACAGCTGAATTGATATTTTCATTAGCACAGACACACATATTAGTTTTAGTTTTAGTACTTATTCCAGTAACTCTTCCTAATCCACGTTCATTCATTTTGACAGTATAAAAGGGCATAATCTAACACATTCAAATTATATTCTAATTTGGCTAAGGGATCACGATATTTTTGTGATTGTCCTTTTATTAGATCAGTTTCATAAGAAGCACATGACAATAGACAGCAGTCTCCATCTGTCATGTTGAGATTGAAAGCGATACAATGACTGAGAGCGGCTGCTCCCTCGGAGTCTGACCTCTGTCATAAAACACCTCCATATTGTAAAGGACAGTGTTTCATTCAGACGCTCAGGCCTGTTATCAGCTCACCACACTGACTTACACCCCAGATGCATATATAGGAGGGATTTGGAGGATCTGATCGAAAGCCCTCCAAATAAACAGAAGTACATTTTTCTTTAACATAAAACAAACTTTGTACGTAAGTTGGTCCGAGCATATATTTCCAATTGTCACAATGGTCTAGTCACGGTTGCCTAAAAAGGTGACCTAAACAACAGGACGTTATTTGGAATTTTAAGTCATAGGACATAAAAATGCATATCCCTGGTGTTATTGTTATCTTTGGTCTATCTGTTAACAGCTATTTACTTATTTGTTAACTTACATTCTAAGTTCACACTCTGCTTTTCGCAACCCAATCAATTCCCGATATAAATCCTATTTTTCTTCTCTTAAAATATTCAGATACAATCATTCACAATAATAGTTTTCAAACAGCTGTTCACATCGACTCTCAGATTCTTCTCTTTTGAGATAGCAGACAGTTGATGTTTAGCTAACTGTAACTAAAAGACAATTTGGGTTATAAAGCGACTCTTTCGACTCACCTGAAAGTCGTTGTATAATTCACCCACTCTTTGCAACTTGTCATCCAAACGTGTGTAATGACTATAATGGACGCACTCGAGTTTTGTTACCTCACACTGCTCACTTGCATTGTTTAACAGTATGTGTGTATATTTTGTGAGGTTCAGACCCGTCTCCTTCCTGCTTTTTTCGGTCTGTCCGCACCGGGTCCTGATCTCCACTTAGCCCAATTCAAGTCAATTTGTTATTGCAAATATAAATGTAGTGGACGAGTAATATGCAGTGGCCTTAGGAGAAATCCCAAAGCGCTCCCCCTTCACTCCTGACCTCCCATCCAAACTGCCCCCTTTTGTTCGTTAAGCCATTCAGATGCCAATCATCCTGGGGCTTTTTCATTAAATTCACTACAGCAGTGAGTTCCAGCTATCACAGGAATGCGTAAGTGCCTAATATCAACAGCCTGACACGTCGAGAGCTTTGGTTTGTTGTCGTACTGTTGCACCAGTGTAGCTTCAAGGAGTAAAGATAAACCCCGAACCGATACAAACCCACCAAGCGCTCGAACGCTCACCTGACTACTCAGGCCCCTTGGAGATGTACGGGCGGTTCGCACGCAATTAAAAACCACACAAACGGAGAACGAGAGAGATCTTCCCCCTCAAGCCGTTGACATTTACCCTAGTTGGATAATTGAGGAATAACATTTGCGTTACAATTTAACATGACCCCTGCCTTCAAAAGCCCTTTCATATTACCACTCTGAAATGACTGCAGACAGCCACGGACACAGACACGATGGGCTGCTTGGCGGTGGGTTACTGTTGATGATATAAGAAAGGGAGAAACCTTATTATGACTGTGGCAGAGTCAATGTCAAGAGGAGGCGAGTTGCCCTTTTCATTCACGGACGAACAACTATTAAGAAAAATGTATTAAAAGCTCAGGTGGGTGGGGGGGTGATGCAGCGACCTGGAGCCTGAGCTAAAAGCAAAGGTTAATGGATTGACTGTTACCTGCGTGAGAGGCTTAACGGCGCACCGATACACAGAGGAGGAAAACTCTTCCCGTAGCTTGTTAGTTGGGTGTCGAAATTAAAGGGCTCACACTTATTTGTTGGAGAAATTAGGAGGTTGATCTGTTTATTTCCATCAGAGGAACAAGGTCAAGGCGAGCGCTTAATCACTGGCCGCATGAGAGATGTCTGTTTTCCCGCCACTTGCCGTTTTGTTCATGTTACGTGGATGGGATGTAAGCAGGTTTCTATCAAGTGGAATCTGTGATCATATGGCTATCCATATTTGTGAGCCATAACCAATTATTCACTGTGCTTTTGGTGTGTTCAAGCCATGTTAGAAAGATCGTATTTATGAGTTTAACGCATCAAAAAGTCATAATTACAAGTCCGAAACTTGGGATTTTCTTTAAGCCCAACTTGATTGTGTCAGTGGGAAAACCTGTTTGATCCAATCCAATGGATATGGTATCTGTAGTAATAGTAAATTTGCTAAACTGAATAAAATTATTACTTTTTTTATTAAATAAAACTAAGTTTCATGTACAAAACACCATAGTATTGTAAAATTACCATAGAACGATTCAATTTACAGCATCTTCATAAACTGAATAAAAATATAAACACACCCAATGCACATAGAAGTTGAAAAATCTTGTAGAAATGGTCTGTTGCCATCTTGCTCGGACCAAAGTGATTTGAACGCACCTGATGTCGTGATTAACACTTCCAAACTCCTGAATACAAACTTTCAAGGATGGTCAAAACACTTTTACCTGATGCAGGATGTTTCGTTGCAGAAACTAAAAATAACATCTGAACGAACTTTTATTATCGATTTATTCATGACAAAATATCATTTTATATGATTGAATTACACAAGCGACGGCCATGTTTAAGGCTCAGATGAGGTGGAAACAGCTCCTCAATCTGTTCAACAACTGCACATTTTAGCTTTTGTCTCAATTCATGTCTCAATTCAATACATATCACGATACTGAACTCACGATACAATATTTTTGTGATACTCCAAGATATTAGGTAAAAGGTTAACAAAAAATGAACTGTTGATTAAAATGCTAAATCTGGTATTACATTGAGGGTGGAAATGGGTAGGCTTGGACTTCTTGGTGACACCAATATGATTCTGAAGCTGAAAATTCATAAATATTTACTGGTAACATCATCAAGACCCACAAATATTCTCTCATTGCATTATACATTATATTCAACATTATATATAGTAGTTTAATCCAGTACTGACACTAAAACTTAAAAAAGAAAAAAAATTCTCACACAGTAATTTTCATTTTCGGTGAGCTATACACAATGCATATTGTCACTATCCACTATCACATTTTTGTATTGCGATATTTTGTGACATGATATATTGCTCCACCACTAGTAGGGATTTTTTTTAAGCAGAGCTAATTCTCTAAATAAATGCAATAAATTCATTTCATCTTCAAAGGTGACCGGTCTACAAGTTTCAGTTCTCTCAACGAGGCTGAAGGTTTTTTTTCCCCCCACACAGCTCTTCCCTCAGCACTGATATTTTTATGCAGAGAGCCATATTTCATGTGTCTGCCCCTCCACTGCACGGGAAAACGGCGTCATCTGACTGAGCGAGCTCCTCTGATAAATGACTGACGAGCGGCTGCTACAGTTTATTAAAAAGTAATAACAATTTTTGTAGGCTCCCTTCATGTTGTAAGGGGCCCATGAATCAAGGGACATTGGCTGTCTGTATCTGATAAATGCATCGTTTACCATCTGAGGAGTTATTTAGGACTGGCTATTAATTTAAATCACATTTATCTCCTCTGAATAGGGCCGAGAGCTGTGATGGGACTGCAAACGACTGCTAACTGGGGCCTTATTTATTGCTACAGCACGCAAAACAAAAGCTCAATATGCTAAACAGTGTCTGCCAATCACTCTAGTCAATCTTGACCCACCAGTTAGACAATCTTTTCCTCATAAAATATACATTCTGCTTCTCTAGTGCCTGTAGCAATGAGGAACTGAGAAACAAAAAGAGAAAATAACTGCATTTTTTTCATCTGGATACCAAAAAAATGTTACTTGGCAACATGTAAGACACTCTTATTTTCAAATTCTGTGAATGCAAATGACAACACAACCAAAAATGAGGAAGCACCATTTAATTTGCTGGGAAGAATATGATAAGATATTTTTAACCATTCAGGGTGTGATGTTACAGAGAATCCTGATTTAATTGAATAAAACCTGTTCATTTAGATGTTGCTTTTTGGGTTACCTGAAAAAAAAAAATATATATATTTGCAGTCTACAGATGTGTGTGAGAAATATATTATAGAATACAGAAGAGAAATGGGGCAACTCTTGTTTTGGGGTAAAAAGAAGCATTATGCGATTTAATAATTCATACAAGGCGCTTCTAACATATTTACCTGTTTCCAATTCCCAGGAATGAGATTGAGGTTGTCTCTCTCATATCCTGACAGAGGTTATGAAAACATTTAGCAAGGCACATGGGTGTTTGAGTAAAAGCACCTCAAAATGAAATAAGTGCCACAATTTTCTCCGCTTAATGATTTGTCAAGTGTGTGGCAGCCTTTAGAATTTAGTTTACACCTTTCACGTGAAAAAAGGCAACGGTGTCAATAATGACCTTTGCACGCAGTTGTAACCACAGATGTAGTTCATCAAATTAACTAACAACATCAACCACAAACAAACACAATACTGACTGTCTTTGTCTTCGACATTCAGTTATTCTGGCATTTCAAACCCAGCGATCTTCTTTTTGTCAAAAGTTACTTTAGAATACTCAGGTTTTTCTTTAGAATTAATGACACTTAAGGCCTGTTCACATCAAGGACTTTCATGATGAAGGGTAACACTTTACAATGAGGCTCATTAGTTAAACATTTGTTAATATATTAACTAATATGAGTTAACCATGAGCAATACATTTGTTTCTGTATTTACTCATTTTAACGTTAGTTAACGAAAATACAGTTGTTCCTTGTTTGTTAATGTTAGTTCACAGCATGAAATGAACATTAACAAATATTAATAAATGCTGTATAAGTGCAGTTCGTTATTAGTTCATGCTAACTAATGTAACTTATTGTAAAGATGTAGTTCTAAAACACATTCTAAACACTGTTGTGGAAATTTACTTTCAAAAGTACTGCATTACAATATGGTGTTACTCCATAAAAAAGTAACTAATTGTGTTGCTTTTTTATGGAAAGTAATGGGTTACGTTACTTTTTGTGTTACATTTTCTCATCTGGGCTGGGCTGTTTGTTTTTGTAACAACAACGATTTTTGGCAAATGTAGAGGCGCTTTCACACCAGAAGAGAGCGAATAAGCCTCAGGCTGAAGGGAATGCACTTACTCCCGATATCTCTCAACTTGGGGACAGAAGAGTTGTCAGTAAATAAGTTGGAAAACAAAGTAACTGGCCTTACTTATTTGAAAACACAACTTAGATATTTTGTCGTAAATTTACTAGTTACTAGTTACTTGAAAAAGTAATCTGATTACGTTATTTGTAATGTGTTACCGCCAACACTGGTTCTAAATGAAAGGATTAGTTCACTTCAGAATTTAAATTTCCTGATAATTTACTCACTTCCATGTCATCCAAGATGTTTATGTCTTTCTTTCTTCAGTCGAAAAGTAATTAAGGTTTTTGAGTAAAACATTCCAGGATTTCTCCATATTGTGGACTTCAACAGTTACCAATGGACTGAAGGTCCAAATTGCAGGTTCAATGCAGCGTCAAAGGGTTCTACACGATCCCAGACGAGGAATAAGAGCCTTATCTAGCGAAACGATCGCTCATATTCTAATAAAAATTTTGAATTATAAACTTTTTAACGACAGATACACATCTTGCACTACTCTTGAGCCACACATTATGTAATCATGTTGGAAAGTTCACGCAAGTGTTTGCAAAGCAATCGTGCAAAGGCTACGCCTTTAAACGCCTTTATTAAAAAGGTAAAACAATGATGTCGGACAGTTTTGAAGTTTGAGGAGAAAATGAGATTTTTTGAATGAGTTTTTTCCCCTACCGCGGTACTTCCGTCAACATGACCTTCCAACATAATTATGGGATACATGGCTCATCGCAGAGCTAGTGCAAGATGAGCATTCGGTGTTAAAAAGTATACAATTTATATATTTTTTTTATAGAAAATGACAAATTGTTTTGCTAAATAAGATCCTTATTCCTTGGCTGGGATCATGTAGAGCTGCACTGAAACTGCAATTTGGACCTTTAACCCATTGGTGACTTTTGAAGTCCACTATATGGAGAAATATCCTGGAATGTTTTCCTCAAAAAAATGGATGGCATGAGTGAATTATCAGGACATTTTAAATCTGAAGTGAACTAATTCTTTAAGAAGAACAGCCTAGTCCACACTACAACCATAAGCATAATGACACAGAGGAACAATATCACTGCAATCACTTTCAGAACGAGTTTTTGTTTTCCAGCTGATGAATGATAAAAGCATTGACAGCCAATCAGAATCCATCCTGCTTTAAAGAGCTCGAGCATTTAAAGTGGCAGATGACAAAACTGCGAACTTAGAATTAACAGAACGATATTGTGCGCTGCTATGCTAATACATTTATCGTTATAGTTATCTTTTTAGTTATCGTTCATGGTGTAAAAGGGTCTTTAGTTTGAAATATTTAATGCAATGACATAAATGCATTCCTAAGTGTTGTGTACAAATCCAAATACTTTTTGACGAGCCACTGTATAAATTCATAGGTGTATATATGCAGGGCTGGGTAGGTTACTTTTAAAATGTATTTCACTACAGATTATAAAATACATGCTTTAAAAAGTAATTCGTAACGTATTTCATTACATTACTCAAGTTTAGAAACTTAATCTAAATACTTTAGAATACTTTGGAATACTAATAAGCGTGGAACAAACACAAAAAAGGTAGGTGAAAAAAAAAAGGTGACTTTTTCCCTCAGAATTGCAAGATATAAAGTTGCAATTGTGAGTTATAAAGTCAGAATTATGAGATATAAACTCGCAATATTGAGAAAAGTCATAATTATGAGAAATAAACTCACATACTAAATTCACAATCGCAAGAAACAAAGTTAGTATTGCAAGTTTATATCTCCCAATTCTGACTTTATAACTTGCAATTGTGAGTTTAAATCTCGCATTTGGGAGAAAAAATAAGCCATAATTGTGAAATACAAACTCACAATTGTGAGCTGAAAAACAAAGTGTAAGAAAAAGTTGCAGTGACGAGTGAATTATAAAATGACTCACAAACAACTATCACAAAACATGAAAACAGCCGTGGATCATCAGGTCATGACAGGACAGTCAAGTTGACTGGGCAATTTTTTTTTTCAGAATAAATTCAGTCATTTTGTCTTGTTCAGGACAGACCCCTCTTAAAAGTATTAAAACGTTGATGAAACTTTTTCAGACTGCCAGAGTCAGAAAATCACCAATTGCTGTTTAAATGACATTAAAACTCAAAGTAATCACTTTGGTAATCTAAAACACTTTTCAGATGTAACTGTAATCTGATTACAATCTGATTAAAATGTAACTGTAATGAAATGCAGTTACTCAAATTTTGTATTTTAAATATGTAACTAAATTACTTGTATTTCGTTACAAGTATAGGGTATATTTATATATCATATTTAAATATTTTTGACACATTCAAAGCATATTTTCTAATGTCTCATACATATAGTTTCACTCCTATGAAAATAACTAAACCAGATGACGTTTAGTAACCTTTCAAGCCGTTTTTAATGAGGACAGTCATAACCAGGGCCAGATGCAGGAGTCTGAATGATTTGTTTGTAACTGTGATGAGGTCATGTTTGAACGAGACCTCTGAACTCGAGGAACCAGCACAAATGAAACAACAGCAGTTTCACATCTAGCATTTAAACTCGGCTTAGAGAAAATGAAAGCGAGAGCGTGTGAGATGTGTTCAGGCCGAAGCGTCGCACACCTCGCACGTATGTGTGCGCTCTACGTCGTGTTTGTCTAACCCTGCGCAGGACTCTGAGAGGCCGCGACGGTAATTGAAACACAACAGAATTAAGTTACAAATATCTGACAGGACCCTGTGTGTACAGTAAAACCCCAGACGCTCTTCGGGTTAGCACATATTTTCTTTTAATTAGTTTTTCATTCGCTTCCTTACGTCTTGAATCAATATGGATAAGTGTCTTGTGAGGCTGTTCTGTGTGTCGCCTCCCACATCGAAACAAAATAATTCATCAAACACACTCCATCCGATCCTCACGGTGAGAATAAAGCTGCGTGACCTGAACGAACCGCACACTTATTCTGAAATATATGGCTCATGACTCAACTCTTAGAACACTTGATACAACCACAAAATATTTGATTAATTATTTTTGTGAGTGTGAGAAAAGACTCATGATTAATGGTGTATGGCTTGACAACAGGCCAAACCTATGTTGCTGCAGGCCGTTACGTGTTTCTCCAGCCCAGGTGAAGGGTGCCGGGGGCCGCCCCGGTCGCCTGCGGGATGCAGGTGTGTTTGGGGAGCCGACGCATGATTCCGGGTCCACGTAACAACACTAAAACTCAGGAACACGTCATGTGTGTTATCAGACCTCACACTTTCTCTTCATTCTTAAAAAGAAATCTGTTGTTTCGCTGCAATTATTCAAGCAAAAACAAAACTTCAAATGTAAAAGAGTAGCTTGAACAAAAAAAAAAAAGTTATTAGGAGTCAGTTTATTATTTAGTGTGAACGGAAGAAGAAAAAAGAAATGTTCCTAACAGTATTGTTGACAAAATACACTACGGTCTGTAAGATTTTTTAATATTTTTGAGAGAAGTCACCAATCCTGTATATATTTGATCAAAAATAGAGTAAAAACAATATTGTGAAATATTATTGCAACATAAAATAACTTTATTGAATGTGCTTTAAAATGTAATTTATTCCTGTGATCAAAGATTAATTTTCAGCATCATTACTCCAGTCTTCAGTGTCACATGAACTTTCAGAAATCATTCTAATATGCTGATTTGCTGTTTAAAAAGAAACATTTATTATTATCATTAATGTTGAAAACAGTTGTGATACTTATTTTTATGGAAACCGTGATTATTATTTTTTTTTTTTTTTTCAGGATTCTTTGGTGAATAGAAAGTTCAAAAGAACATAATTCTTTTGAAATAGACATCTTTTGTACCATTATACATGTCACTTTTTTATCAGTTTAATGCATCTTCACTGAATATTAATTTAATTTAAAAACAAATAGTGTACCGTCATGATACTGTTGATGAATCTGAAAAACTGATAACATTATTTTAAATAATTAAAATATAAATACAGTGTCTCAGAGTCAGTGATAACTAATTTAAAAGATTTTGCATGCTATTAATCTGTAAAGGAGCTCAGTGTTCTTCAGCCGGTGTCTCGGTGAAGTAAGCTGCAGTCCAGAGCACAAAACAGACACTAGATGGCTGCAGATAATGGAGTTCAGCACTAATGAATTGCTCAATCCACTGAGCTCTACACTGTACAAAACATACAACACACACGGCTCTCCACAATGTACGTATCCCATGATTCCCTTCTGTTCATATCCGCTGAAGAAAGACAGGGACGACCGCTGCGAGGTGCTTTTAACTTAATGTTTTTAGGTTGTCATTCACAGAGCACATTAACCATGATTTTAGACAGTGTTTACTGTTTACTTGTACTGTTTTGTATAATTCATGATGGTAATATGTTCTTCCGCACGATTCTTAATTGTTTTTATCCCATTGAGTCTGAAAGCCATAAATTAAAAATTGTCTCATAATTTGCTCATTTCTATGTTGTTTTACTTCTTTCACATAGGAGATATTTAAAAGGAATTTCACTTAGTTCTTTTCCATATAACGAAGAGAGAGAGAGAAAAAACAACAACATGCAAGTACAAAAAATTATTTTTATTTTAATTTTGTTACGATAATATTTTTATTTAACTTTTATTTTAATATTTCATGTTCATTTTAGTTTTTTTTTTTTTTTTTTGCTTTTGTCTTTTTTATTTTTGATTTATTTATTTTTTCAGTGTTAGTTTGTTTAGTTTTAGTTTTTATTTATTTCCAGTTAATAAGTTTAGTGCTTACTCTTAAAGGAATATTTTATCCAAAAATAACCATTTTTAACTGATTATTTACTCACCCCAAGGCCATCCAAGATGTATTTGACTTTCTTTCCTCAGCCGAAGAGAAATTAAGGGTTGGGAGGAAAACATTCAAGGATTTTTCTCCATCTAATAGAAGTTAATGATACCCAACGCAGACCATTTTTGATGGTCCAAAATCCATATTTAGGCAGTTTCAAAGGGCTCCACACCAGCCAACGAATAAGGGAAACGATCAGTCATTTTACGATTTTTAAAAAAAAAATTATATACTTTTTAAATACTATTTTTTAAATACTCAGACATAAACACGGAAGTGCTGAACTACATTTGCTGCGTCGACGGCATGTGATTGTTAATCCAAGCTATTTTTATTTTGTTTTTGCGCACAAAAATTATTCTAATCATTTCATAACATTAAGGCAGAACCACTGTAATCACTATTTTAATGACGTATTTACCTTTTTGGACCAAAAGGTTCAATGTCGTTGCTATCTATATGTTGTACAGAAATCCTTGGATTGAGTCAAAAATTTCTTAATTTGTGTTCCAAAGACGAACGAAGGTCTTACGGGTTTGGGACGACATGAGGGTGAGTGATTATTGACAGAAAATTCAGTTTTGGATCAGCTAACCCTTTAATATTGCGAACATTCTGCTATACTTATCATAAAGAACGGTAATGACGGCGAGTATGTGATGACAGAATGCGCATTTTGTTTTCTTTAGGCCTTTGCAGGAATCAAGATGTCAACTCAGTAACTCATGGATCAAAACACCATGAAGGAGAAGCAGAGGAAACGTATGGAAAGAACAGCAGATTTTCTAGGCCGCAATGACTTATTTGAGGTTGTGGTAAAACTATATTCTTGGAGAAAATGGGGATATTCATCTCTTTCCTTTGGTAGAGATTACGCTATTTCACAATCAATAGAGCAGTCCGAATACATTTTTATTGGGTGCATTACACTGCAAATGAATTGTAGAGCCGGGCAGAGCCAATTGGATGTGTGATGGAATATGTGCGAGCCGCGCTTTGACAATCCGTTACATTTCCAGAACATGTAGATTAATGGCGTTCAACACATGCCACATCTCTGGTATTTATTAGACTCCATTACAGCACACTCATGGGCCCGGCGCCGATGTATCAAGAACAATTGATTATCTTTAAACTGAGAGGAGCCTAATCTCTCCACAGGAAGTGCAGAGAGTGCTTTAAATATGTTCCACTTCTCTCTGTAATATTTTTCACCTTAAAATGCAATTGCCGCCTTTATTTATGGGGCGAATGCCTCGGTGCTGCGGTGGTCTTTATCTGGCTGAATTTAGACAGTTTTATTAAGACTCCTCTAGGATTTCGGTGGATTTGTCTGCTGCTAGATCATAGCATTAGCATCTTTGAGAGATTACATTCAAGCACAGCAGCAGTAAATACATGTTTATCTCGTAAAGCCTTCATTTATTCGCTCTGATTCCTTCATAGTTATCTATGCTCGAGAAGAAGCTCTCTGTGCAGAAGAAGGCCAGAAGAATCCTTCTGTTCAGTGCATGGATGTCTGTCTTCTTTTGTGAGATCAATGGAATTGAGTTTAACAGTTTCCTTGTGCGTGTGTGTGTGCGCGCGCACGCGTTTTTGTGATTTATGAGGACGCAAATTTGTGTAATGACATGGGTATTACACTGGTATTACGACTTAAACATGAAATATGAGGACATTTCATGAGTCCTCATATTTGAAATAGCTTTAAAAACATACTAAACATTGTTTTATTAAAAATGTAAAAATGCAGAATGTTTTCTGTGATGGGTAGGGGTGGTGTAGGGGATAAAATGTACGGTTTGTACAGCATAAAAACCATTACACCTGTGGAATGTCCTCACTTTGATAGCAAACCTGTGTGAGCGTGTGTGTACTTGTAAAACCAGTAAATTTTGACATTGTGGGGACCTTTTGTTGGTTCCCATCTGTAAACAAGCTTATAAATCATACAGAATTATCTTTTCTGAAAATCTAAAATAGCAGAACATTTTCTGTGATGGGTAGGTTTAGGGGTAGGGGTAGTGTAGGGGGAGAGAATGTACAGTTTGAACTGTATAAAAACCATTACGCCTATGGAATGTCCCCATAAAACATGAAAACACAACATGTGTGTGTGTGTGTGTCTGTATGTGTGCGTGTGTGTTATTTGGTTTAAAATACAAAGATGTGCTACAAGTTTGTCAGATGTAGACCCACAACGATTTATGATTTTTGATCATTTTGCAAAAAATAGACAATATTTAAGTTCATTCAACAATAAAGAATATTGTTTTTTTTTTTCTTAAAGAAGTCTCTTATGTTTACCAAGACTGCTTTGTTTGATCAAAATGCAGTTTAAAAACAACAATATTGTGAAATATTATTTAATTTAAAATAACTGTTTTTTATTTGAATATATGTTAAAATGTAATTTATTCCTGTGATGCTGAGCTGAATTTTCATCATCTTTACTCGTCTTCAGTCAAATGATCCTTCAGAAATCATTCTAATATGCTGATTTGCTGCTCAAGAAACATTTCTTCAGTTATTTGTGGAAAAAAATAGACAATATTTGTATTCATCTAAGCACTCTTAAATCAAAACACATTTTTTTTTTTTAAATGTTTGTGAAAGAAGTCTTTTATGCTCATGAAAGCTACATTTATTTGATCAAAAATACAGTAAAAATAGTAAGATTGGGAAATATTCATTATTTGGATTTTTAGCATCATTAGTCCATTTGTCACATGATCCCTCCGAAATGTGTACTGTTGTTGACATTAAATAGACAGTATTTCCATTTCTTAAAGCATATTTTAAACAAAAAGGAACAACAACAAGAAAAAGAAAAAAAAAAACAGCTGCTTCCCACCATATTATTGAGCATTGGAAATTATTTTCTGTGGTAATTGTCATTATATAGTTTTTCTCGTCCAGCTTTTACCCCTCTTATAGCAGATCTGTTCCCTGAATGTGTATTTAATCATGTTAAAGATGTACGCTAAAGCCACATTTCATATGAGGTGCACCTGCCTCATCCATTTTCCTATTGCAGTGGAGGCTCATGGGAATGCTAGCATATAACTGACTATGGGATTAGCCACCCGTGTCATCTCCCCAGCCCCATTCTGCTACTTATCTCCTATCTGCAATACAAATGAAGCACAAACTTAATTCAATTTGATGTGATATACTTGCATTTAAAGGTCCAGGAAGCCCGGGCAACTTTTTTTTTTTTTTTTTTCCCGAGTGCGTTCCACAGCGCAAGGCGTCTGATGACTTTGTCGAGGTGGAACAGCGGAGAGGAGAGCAGGCCTGGTGTGCTGGGGGAGATACGGCCGTCCCCTGGAGTCATATTTGTATTCTCTGAGCCCCGTCTCTTACTCCCCCTTCCACCTCCCGGATCTGCAAATTGGATTTGGCATGGAGTTGTGCTCCTTGCACACACTGAGGAAGAGCCTCCATCTGATATACAGGAGCAAAACATTCATTTAGTGGTTCAAAACAACAGTCATGCTTTGTTTTTTGTTTTTTTAAAGAGTTCTGCTACCCTCTATCCAGCTTATTTTTAATATAATTCTGGTCATTGCCATTTATAAACTCAAGGGGGGATTTTACAACATGCTTTTGTCTTTCCTTTTGCCAATTAGGTTGGAAGACTTCAACACCCATAATGCACTGGGCAGGTTGCTGTTCATGGCCACTCCCACCAGTCTACTCTGGATCGCTTACCTACCAGAGTCAAATACTGCCACGCTTTAGTAGGAAATAACTCTTGGCGAACTTTTAGTCCTAATGGTGTCTGTGTATTGTACCCAGGTGCAAGAATCCAAAGAGTAAAGGATGGTGAAGGATCCTGCACGTTGTAGGCAGTGACTAAAAGCTAACTAAAAGGGGACTAAAAGAAACTGCTGTTCTGTCAGTTACGCACAAACTCTCAAAGCAAACGGCATCATGTACAGTTAAGAAATCTGTTTACCATAGTGTTTCATTTTCACCATAATGCTGTTTAATGAGTATACATAGTATGAAACAATTTTCAATTCTACTCTTACAATGACTGTTCTGTTACCCTCTGTTGATCCAACTGTCCGTGGATGGGGATGCAAAAGTCTTGTTTTTATCCTACCATATTGTAACAATTAAAAGTGGGTTGAAAATGGGCAAAGTCACACTTTAAGTGCATGATGTTCACTAACCACATGATATCAGGTATGCTTTGCAAAATTATATTTATCATTTTATTTTAATTTATTGTTGTAATTATAAACACATTGCTTGCAGCACACATAGTTTACCATTTACTGCACTTTGTTATTCTTCTAGTTTGTGACGAGCAGGGCGGGCGAGAGCCGTGAGGGAAGGGCGCGAGTGATCATGAGCGTCAGCTGCGCGCTGCACCGGTCTCGTATCTCTCACGGAGGAGCTCCGGAACCATAAAAGAGGAGCAATGACAGTGATGGACGAGAGAGGACCTGGATTTTGTGTTTTTTTTTTTTTTTTTGTTGTGTTTGCCACCCTTTTATTTTCTTTTTGTTGTTTGTTTTTGAGTTCATTAAAGTTATGGTTGAACGTTCGCCGGTTCCCGCCTCCTTCTTCCCGTTCTTACGAACTGTGTTCGACAATGATGAGAGAGGGGAGAGAGGGAAAAAAAAATAAAATCTTGGTCCGATTCCCAGACACACTGCCGCTCAGTCCTCAGCCAGCCGAGAGGCTCTTCTTCGCGGTGCTATGCGATGGTACTGGACGCTCGGTGGACGGCCCGATCAAAGTATCGAGCAAAGGCTGTGAATACTTATGTACATGAGATTTTTTTTTTTTTCATTTTTTAAAAAACTTTTTTCATGTTATTTGTCCAAACATCTTTCACGTTATTATTATGTGGTATTGTTTGTAGAATTTTAAGGAAAATAATGAATTTAATCCATTTTGGAATAAAACTGTAACATAACAACATGTTGAAAAAGTGTTGTGAATACTTTCCAGATGCACTGTATGTATATAATATATGGTAAGACTTAATATAAAAGCATATCAACAACAGTATATTTTTTATTATTTAATGATAAAAACAATATAAGTACAGTGTGAAAAGAAGAAAAAAGTGTGATACTATAAAATACATAATGCTATTGTATTATAAACTGGCCTTCATTAACCCCCCGGAGCCGTGTGGAGTGCAAGTTTATGATGGATGGATATGGATGGAAGCACTTTCTTCAGCTCATACTCGATATCGCTCACTGCATCAGGATATTTAGTAATATATCTTTGATTGTGTTCATCAGAAAGAAGAGTCATAATATACACCTAGGATGGCTTGAGGATGAATAAAGCATTTGAAATCGAACTAATCCTTAACTGGTAACTAACTTGTGTATCGTGTTCTGTACATCAATGACTTCCGTTTGGTTTGAAAACTTTCCTTGCTGAAGATCCCATAAGTGTGTGCACCTGTGTGTAATTAGCACTTTGACATTCGTTGTGTTTGATGTGAGAAAGATGCAAATATCGAGATCTTGGAATGTACGGCAAACAAAGGCTCTGCGTATCGCCCCTTATTTCTGACAGCGGGGGCAGAGAAGATGTTTGTCCTGTGGGACGTGTACTAGTGTTTCCAAATCTGATCTGGGTAACAGAAAAAACAATGAGAAAGGCCTGCTGCATTCGTACTCTTTCCAATACGCCATGCTTTCTTAACTATGTAAATATTCATGTTTTCTTTGCTTTTCTTTTGTTAATTGACACGCAGGGCTCATTATTTCGGGTTTGAATTCATTTGTGGTGAATGATCTTGGAAAGACAAGACGCTCTGTGATTGTAATGATGCTCTCAGATCGCTAATAGCTGCTTCTGTGAGTCTAAGAAAAACTGTTTCACCAAAATCATCCCTTTCATCATAATCAACTAAGCTTCAAAGAAAACATCCAGCAGAGCTTTTAACATCTGAATAACACGACGCACTCGAGAAAAGACCTGCGCTGCGAAGACTTGTGCGTATGATGTGATCTTTCCATAAACGCTTCTGGAGCTGCGACTTCACATTGGAGAAGTTACTAACTGGTTTCATACACTTCACTGACTCCTTGAGACAAGAGCGTGTATCTTTGGTGCAGAGTCAGGGCTCCTTGAGGGGCCGCCTGAGGCCTTAGAGGAAACAATTCCCCTCAGTTCGCTGGCCGCAGGGCGTCAAGGGCCACCGTGCAATTGAAAAGGCAAAAACTGGGTTCTTTGTTTATATACTTATTTGTACAACGAACCAATTTATTGGGTTTGGGTAGTTCACCCAAAAAAGAAATTTTGTTTCACCACCATGTCCTTCGAAACCTGTTATTTCTTCTGTGGACTATTTTGAGAAATGGCTCAGTGTTTGTTGTGTCCATACAACAGAAGTCAATGGGCTCCAGTGTTTTTGGACACCGGTGTTCTTTTTATGATCTGCAAAAGAAAGGTTTGTAGTGACATGAGGTAGAGTAAATGATGACAGAATGATCGTTTTTGTGTGAATTATCCCTTTATGATGTCTTTAGCAGTGCTATAGGTTTAGAGCATCTAAATTCCCCAACAATTTAATCCCATGTGTACTGTTCAGTCTCAGCGGAATATGACTTTTGTTAATTAATAGTAGTTTAATACAATGTGTACAATAAGGTAAAGTTCAATGTATCACCCCTTAATTAATTTGCTACACAATTTTAAAGCCCTTTTTCCATCTGACTGGCTTGAATTGATTCTGCCGTGCTTTAGGACGTCTATTATACCAGCTTCAGCTTTGTCAGGCATCATTATTTTCAAATTGAGCTTGTCGGCTCACAGGTTTGAAAAAGAAACCTATTAAAATTCCCCATCCAGTAAGAGTTATCACATCCATCTCATGGACATGGTGTGAGATTTTAATCCACGAGATCCACCCGTACTTACTATATGAACTTGTGTTGAGATGATAATCTCAGATTAGATACAAAACATCATAAAGCACTGATTCAAACTTTAGTTATAGTACAAAGAAACCCATAAGAGAGAACCTTGAGCAACTTTCATAATACATGTACATATGCATGCAAACTCTTTCACTTACTAAATTGAATCTCATGGCAGACATAAATCTGGTGATTTGGTGATGTTTTCTAATGAGAGTGTGCTGCAGCCATTTGCAAACCCTTAATGATCTACTGCATTGTCAGAACGTCAGTGGTGCGTTTGTGAAACTTTATACTTGACGTCATCTAGTGATGACTGGTTACAATTAAAGTTTTTACACCTCAAAGCTCTAGGGAATCTGTGAGCATGACTCCAGGTGAAGGAGCTCACCATTCACCACAGCAGATCAGGAAGGCAGCCGTGTCCATCCGCCAAAATGGCTCAGATGGCAGCCGAGAGCCCAGTGCTGTCGGACAGAGAGCCAGCGCTCTATGCAGACGGCAGCAGGGCCGAGCGTGAAGGGATCAGCTTCTGTTTGCATGTGTTTGCAAGGGAAAACAGGCACAATACGAGCTCCCTGAGCCACTAGGCTCCTGTCACCTCTGGATTTCATTGTCAGCATCCAGAGAGAGGGAATTTTGGCTTGGCCTCTCATGTAATGCTCCCTGGACAAGCAACTGGGCATGTGATCCACCAAATCCCAAAACACTGCCGGACTTGATCTGTCTTTGCCTTTCTGTTGAGTTTTTCAGTGTGTTGGAGCAGATTCACTCATGCATACGACGATAGTATATCATCAGGATAAAAGTTTCTGCACCATTGGTGTGACAAGAATGATTTTCTTGAACCCTTGTCGATCTACCATTGGTAAGATACAAATTGATAGTCCCTCCCCAAACTAAATAAACCAACAGTGGAACTAATTTTGCTGGTTGTGATGCTCAAAAAAAGACAGATCAATGTTACACACTGACAGCGTTACGCTTCTCAGCAGAATTAATGTACAAATGACTTGTAGTTGCATATTGAACTTGAATTTGAGAAAATATTTTAAATGGGTCCTTGATTATGATTTCACTTTTAAACTTTAGTTTAGAGTGTAATGTTGCTGATTGAGCATAAACAACATCTGCAAAGTTAAAGTTCAATGCAAAGGGAGATATTTTCTTTTACAGAAATCACTTATTAAGGACTACAACTAATGTCTGGTAGGGACTACAACAAGGTTCTTCCTAGGTTGATGACATCACAAACCTCAAAATTTACATAAACCCCACTCCCAGGAACTCACAACAAAGAGGGTGAGGCCATGTTGGGCTTCTTTAGAGAAGAGGAAGAGTTGTTGCAGTAGAGTGTTGTTGATGCCGTCATTTATGCCGGACTGCTTCACAAACGAGGGTCAATTCAACACTGGATTTGCAAAAATGAGTTGGATCAAATTCACACATTTATCCACTAATCATTCAGGAGATGCATTCTAAAAGACGTAACTGAGTATCAGTGTCCGAAATTTGAACAATGTAAGGCTGGAAACCGCTACTGACAATCGTCATTTTGGCTGCGTGAGATTCTTTCCAGCTTTGTTGTTGTTGAGCAACTGAAGCGTGAGCTGTTTGCCCTCTTTTGGAACCGAAGCGTGAGCTCCGCCCTCTTTTGGAAAGCAGACCGGGAGCAGCAGCTCATTTGCATTTAAAGGGACACACACAAAAACAATGTGATTTTGCTCACACCCAAATAGGGGCAAATTTGACTAGCTATAATAAATTATAAGTGTGAAACTTCACAGATACATTCTGGGGACACCAGAGACTTATATTGACTTATTATTATACTATATACCTTGTAAAAAAGGCCCATTATAGGTCCCCTCTAACATTAAAAAATATATATATATATATATATACATATTTTGTTATCGTTAACTGAAGGCAAAGTACAAAAAATAGCTAAAATAAAATAAATTAAAGCTATATAAATCATTTAAAATAAAATCTCAGAGAAAAAACTACTGTAAGGTAAAACTAAAAAAAGCTCATTCATTATATTAATAAATACTGTAATAGTATAAATAATGCTAAAAAAAATATAGTGTGTAATTAATGTAATATAAAAGAGGGACTCACACAAAAAGCTAACTTACAGTGAAATAGTCATTTATTTTTTAAGTATTAATATGCATAAAACATAATTCTGGATACATTGCTTAAAAATAGAACATGTTTGAAATGAAGAACATGCCTTTGGATGTCTTTAGAGGGATAAAGTCACATCACTGTGTGTTGGCAGATGCTTGTGAGCGTATGTGTGTGTTGGTGTGGGACTATGGAGCCGTCACGAGCGATGACCCCACCCTCGGAGCCCCTGGGAAGAGGACTGAGGCTCACCGTCTGGAACGGAGTGTGTCCCGGGCATGTGTGTACACTACAACCGCAAAATTGATTTGGACAGCTGCTCAACAGAGCCACATGTGTCCCAGGTTAACTTTACAGAGGCCGATGTCAATCCAAACTCACACAGGGACAGAAAGCTACTAACAGATACAATACACTTCAGTTCCACACACGGTGCAGCTACAGCTTGGACACAGGGCTAAATTATGGATGTATTACATGTATTGCACTTGTAGACACAATGACAGTATGTAATACATTTTAAATTTAAAGTATATTGTTGATAAATAAATAGTTCACCCCAAAATGAGAATTCATTACTTAACTTTCACCGTAGATTCAGACACACATATATACATATCTTTGTAGTAATGTAAAAATAAATAAAATAGCACTATGTTTTCATAACCGTTTGTCGTGCTTTGAAGAAGTATACTTATTTTGAAATGTTGACTAAAGCACATGTAAAGTACTTGCTTATAATTACATTTTATTTAAATGTAATATATTTTAAATATACTCAGTTGCTATTTCATTTCATATTTGTAATTACAAATACGTTTGAATATATGCAATATTATACAAGTTTCAATAAAAATTGCATTAAAATATATTGGTAACACTTTATTTTACTGTGTCATTATTACATATGTTACATGTATTTACAATAGTAATAATTAGAAATCATGCATAATTACATGAAATTAACCCTAAACCAAACCCTCATCCTAACCCTAACCCTACAGTAAGTACATGTAGTTAATTGTCATTACTCATTACTGAAATGTATAAATTCACTGTAATACTGACACCTTAAAATAAAGTGTAACCCAAAAATGTACTTCTTTTTCACAAGGATTTTCCATAGTTGACCATATAACATAAAAGGATGACTGGGGCTGTATTTCAGGTTTTCATAAATTTACATTTGTGTGAATAAGAGAATGAATTGACTTCAAATATATATGGAAGGCGTATGGACAAGAGTTGCAAAATGTGATAATTGTAAGGCTTTTATGGAGGAGAGGTCGGGAGAGTGCAGTTTTCTCTCTATCACTGCTAATTTACTGTTTTCTACTCTTACTCCTCCTGTAACTGCTATGTCTGTTGTCTGGTTGGCTCAGTGTTAGTGTGAGGTGAGACTGGCTACTGGAAGTGCAGTTACCCTGGAAAAGTGATATAATTTGAGCTTTTTAACTTGTGATATGCAAGCAGAGATGAGGAGCAGTCGCCCACAGCGGGCGTTAGGTTCCACATGGTCTCATGTTAACCTGCGTCATGTTCACAGCGCCATCGGATCGGCCCGGGAAAGCAGACATATTCGTTACAAACAACTGCGCCTGTTTTTAACACCCGTTCAAAGATAGCAGACAAGATAACAGGGCAGGTGAAGAAGCCGCACACTTGTCTGCCTAATTATAACATTTAAAAGGACAAAAGAGGATTGGGCACTCAAGTGGAAGCCATGAACCCTGACACTTTCATAACAGTGCGTTAATAAATGAGAAAAGAACAGAACTGAAGAAATATAACTACTGTTTCTTTCATACGTTTATAGTGGACTTTTGCCACTATAATGAATCAAACCTGCATCTGCTGAATTGCATCTTTAACAATGGAAATCGGAAGTTTTGTCTTTGTTAGAAATTTGCAATGCACTTTGCTTATACAATTACATAAACATTAATAATGTTCAGAATCTATGCTGTTCAATAACTACCAGCATAATAACTGTGCTCTTATCTGCGTAGCTCAATGTGCTGTATTGAAATCCAGAAGCAATGAAGCAGAAAAGCAGTGACGATTACATTCAAACAAGAACCCGACACAACAGACTGTATTTTTGCATATCTCAGTGTGTTTGGCCAGATACTCAGATGCTCATCTGCGTCCTTAATCAAGTTGACAGCTTACCCCTCTCATGAAGAGATAACATTTATTATAGACGTAAGCTATACATACGGGCAAGGAGGGAGTTTGTGGCGTGCACTCAACACCTTGTAATCACTGCTGTCTGGGTTTAAGTGTGCTTCAGGATCTATTGACTCCATCTTTAGTCAATAAATTATGCCCAGGTCGGGCCCACTGTGAAGCCGAGTGCTGAATACGTATGTGACGAACTTCACCTGCATCTGTGCCAGCTGTCCGGATACTGGTGGTTTTGCAGAAGTGACGTGTTGGTTCAATAAAAGAAAAAGAAAGAATTTCATCTTGCATTTACATGACTGTGCCTATTTTATTATTATTTAAAAAGTGCATTGGACAAACACAGATATATATATATATATATATATATATATATATATGTACTGTATATATGCACATATATGCACGCTGTAGATGCCTCATTAGTGACTGTTTCTATGGCTTGCTATACATTAGCCGTCCTCCATATTGGAATCGGTCAAAGTCAGTCTGTGACCTACGGAGGCCAGGAGAGCTCAACGTGTTGCAACTGAAGAAAACACATGCAAATAGAAAAAAAATAAATACATAAAACACCTGCATTTTAAGAAAGTACCTTCATCAGTTTGACAATGCATGTGCAGCAAATACTCACAATATAAGAAAACATAGAAACACTCTGCAGATATTCACAACACAACCAAATACAGAAACACGCTGCAAATTGCACAGAAATGTTTTAAGTGGACGAACAAGTGACAAACCTAGCTGGGGCATGCTTATTGTTCAATGTCTCCTTGTCAGTGGTGTTGTTGATGACCTGATATATGGGTTTTATATTTATTTTAACATCCTGATCGTATGTGCGTTGTGAGTATTTGCAGAACATTTCTGTATTTGGTTGCATTGTGAGTATTTGCAACTTTTTCTGTATTTGTTTGTGTTGTGAGTACTTGCAGTGGTTTCTATATGTGTTTATGTTGCGAGTATTTTCAGCAATTTCTATATTTGGTTGTGTTGTGAGTATTTGCAGGTGTTTCTGTATTTGGTTGTGTTATGAGTACTTGCAGTGGTATCTATATGTGTTTATGGTTTGAGTATTTTCAGCAGTTTCTTTATTTGGTTGTGTTGTGAGTATTTTCAGCAGTTTCTGTATTTGTTTGTGTTGTGAGTATTTGCTGGTGTTTCTGTATTTATGTTTTGAGTATTTTCATCAGTTTCTGTATTTGGTTGTGTTGTGAGTATTTGCAGGTGTTTATATATTTGTTTGTGTTATGAGTACCTGCAGTGGTTTCTATATGTGTTTATGTTTTGAGTATTTTCATCAGTTTCTGTATTTGGTTGTGTTGTGAGTATTTGCAGGTGTTTCTGTATTTGGTTGTGTTATGAGTACTTGCAGTGGTTTCTATATGTGTTTATGGTTTGAGTATTTTCAGCAGTTTCTTTATTTGGTTGTGTTGTGAGTATTTTCAGCAGTTTCTGTATTTGTTTGTGTTGTGAGTATTTGCTGGTGTTTCTGTATTTATGTTTTGAGTATTTTCATCAGTTTCTGTATTTGGTTGTGTTGTGAGTATTTGCAGGTGTTTATATATTTGTTTGTGTTATGAGTACCTGCAGTGGTTTCTATATGTGTTTATGTTTTGAGTATTTTCATCAGTTTCTGTATTTGGTTGTGTTGTGAGTATTTGCAGGTGTTTCTGTATTTGGTTGTGTTATGAGTACTTGCAGTGGTTTCTATATGTGTTTATGGTTTGAGTATTTTCAGCAGTTTCTTTATTTGGTTGTGTTGTGAGTATTTTCAGCAGTTTCTGTATTTGTTTGTGTTGTGAGTATTTGCTGGTGTTTCTGTATTTATGTTTTGAGTATTTTCATCAGTTTCTGTATTTGGTTGTGTTGTGAGTATTTGCAGGTGTTTATATATTTGTTTGTGTTATGAGTACCTGCAGTGGTTTCTATATGTGTTTATGTTTTGAGTATTTTCATCAGTTTCTGTATTTGGTTGTGTTATGAGTACTTGCAGTGGTTTCTATATGTGTTTATGTTTTGAGTATTTTCAGCAGTTTCTTTATTCGGTTGTGTCGTGAGTATTTGCAGCACATGTGTTGTCAAACTGATGAAGGTGTTTTCTTAATTTGCTGGTCTCTTTTCTATTTGTATGCGTTTTCTTCAGTTGCAGCGCGTTGATCTCTCTCAGCCACCATAGTGAAGAGAAAATTGAATATGTGCATTTGTGACCATAGTTTTACACATATATCTATATTTGCAATAGACTTCAGCACATGATTTTGCTTAACTAACACAACACAACAAGACCAAGGCTTTAGATAATACTACAGATGCCGGACGTGTTGACCTGTCAACCCATAAGTCAGCATCACCCTGGTTCCCTCAAAAAAAAAAAAAACAGGTTTTTCCAATGGCTTTTGGATTATTGCAGTAAATAAACTCTGTGACCAACAATAGTTTGATTCTCACATGTTTTGTTAATCATGATAATCTTCACAAATGCACACCAATTTCATGAATTTTGAAGTGTAAAAGCAAACACCAGAAATAAAAAGCTAAATGCAGGTTATAAACGAACTAGACCACTAGGCACAAAGGGTTTTACTGGCGTATTTATGTTGTAGAATAAGGCATAGGCAAAATATCTTGAGCTTGTGTGAACCACAGACATTACTTCAGACATTTGACCCCAAAAAAACCCATATACTTCAGAATGATGGAACCAGAAGTGCTAAAATGCAACTTGTTTCAGGGTTTTGGCCTATAAAAACACATAATCCCTGCAGCACTCTATAGAACTGCAGCAACGGCTGGTTTCATCTGATTTTGGAAGTAGGGTTTGGCTTGGTTAGTACTTGTGTGGATGGGGAAAAAAAAACAAAAAAAATCACACCTGAGTTAGGCTTACAGTCACCTCGGGACAAAATTAAAAATGAATTACTCCAGATTACAGTAATAGCAGCCAGACCTACTGTACTCATTGCAGAACAACAAGAGTTATGTTGCTGTTTTATTAATCATAGTGTAGAAAATGCAGATTTAGACCATCTTAAATCAACTAAACAGCACGGAGACGGGCCTCATGGGAAAATCAACTCTTTACATTTGAAAACATACACATATGCTCGCTGCATCACAGTTCCTGTATATTGGGATTTGTTTATCTGGTTTTGGTGTCATTATAATAATGTTAAGGAAAGGCACGGTTTTCTCCAACTATCTGCTAATATTGATGTTTGATTCAAATTTGCCTGTGTTTACCCGGGAGTCGATGTGTGTTGATACGCTCACATGCCAACACTGGTTTGTGGACATGATTTTATCATTTACTTTATTTTCTTATGAGATACACATGAGTAGGCTGCATACGTAAACTTTGAGTGTAAATAATGAAGGTTTCTATATATTCAAGTATCGGTCACACCCATTTAGTTGTCTTTTAAATTTGTTGATTTCATGATATGGGTCATGCAAATAGTATATACTGCCATTTAAGCGAATGTTTAGTAGCAATGAGATTTGCTTGAACAAAAACCCCTCACATTTTCATCTGAAAATAATAATAGCTTTAATTGCTATACATTTGTATACGGTCACGTCCAGTGGTGGCAAACACGTTGCCTCTGCTCTCAATCTCATAATCGTTGCTCTTTTTTTCCTCAGTTTTCCTTTACTTTTAATCTTTGCCCCCCACTTTCTCTTTGTCCAGTGATGGCAGCTCATCTCCCATGGTTAGCGAACAGCCGGCTCCGTCCGCGCTCACTGATTGCATGAACTGTGAGGATTAATGGACATTTATATTTCATTAAATCCAACGCTTGGCAGAGAATAATGCATCATTCACCGATATTGAAACATATGTCAACCCTATCCTCTTACCCATAATTCAGTTAGACTCAAATGTGATGATCAAGTGTTATTACAGCCCAATATATCATCTCAAACAGGCCTGCGGCGTCTCCATATTTATCCAATGAAAAGGAAGCGATTGTGAGGGTTGTGACTGTGCCAAAGGCGTCTGCGTCTGTAGCTCACCGCGTTGAAGGAGCTCATTACGAGATGAGTTAACTCAGGTGAAGGAGAGAGCCGTGAAGTCCACACTGACCGTACGCTCAGGTTACCTGAAACATGTACACTATAAGAGTCTGTTAATATTTATTAACATAATCAATTCATGAAAGGGAGACCTTAAGAAACAAAATACATTTATTTGAACATTTTGTCAATTGTTCACTCACATGTTGTTCTAAACCCATAAGAATACAAAGCATTCAAATATGAAGAATACCTTTTTCGACTATAAAGGTCCTTTCGTGTAATGGAAAAATTCAGCATCTTTTCTCTTCACTTCGTCATTGTTGAAACCTGTGTATTTGAATGTTTTAGTGATTTTTACTGGATGTGTGTTCTAAGTTCACACAGGTGTCCAAGCAAAAGAACCACAGGTGTAATGCATCGCATTAACTAAAAACATGATCCACCAACCACAAACACACACAATACTGACTGTCTTCGTGTTCAACACTACATCTATTGGTTTAGCATTTCAAAGCCAAAAAACTTTTCTCCAGAGTTTACTTGACTGAAACTAAAACCATTGAAAATGAAAATAATAAAACTTAAAGGGATAGTTCACCCAAAAATGAAAATTATCCCATGATTTACTCACCCTCAAGCCATCCTAGGTGTATATGACTATCTTCTTATAGACAAACACGATTGGAGTTATATATATATTAAAAAAATAGGTTTTCCAAGTGAAAAAAAATGCATCCATCCATCATAAATATAATCCACATGGCTCCAGGGGGTTAATAAAGGCCTTCTGAAGCACAGCAATGGGTTTTTGGTAAGAAAAATAAATGTATTTAAAACTTTATAAACTAAAATAACTAGCTTCCGCCCGATGACCAAACGCATATACTGCGCAAGTCGACTTGCGCCACAAGAGTAACCCCTGACACGACGTATGACGCAGGATGTAGGAGTATTGTAAGAATAGACTCCTCTCATGGTTTAAACAAATGGAGATGAGCTTCTCTTCTCTTATATTGAAATCCTCTGACATTTCTTTTTAAATTTTCTTGTTTTAGAGTTCTAATTTGTGACCGGTGTTGTTTTTTACTCTATCCTCTGGGTTTGTCTTTGCATTGCTCTTCCGCCACAAATCAGTGTGTACGGCCGTCTGCCGAAAGCTAGTTATTATAGTTAATACAATTTTACATATGGATATTTTTCTTTCAAATACCCTTCGCTTCACTTCAGAATGCCTTTATCAACCCCATTGAGTCGTATGGATTATATTTATGATGGATGGATGCATTTTTGGGGGGCTTCAAAACGTCCCCTGTTCACTACCATTATAAAGCTTGGAAGAACCAGGATTTTTAATATATTTCCGACTGTATTCGTCTGAAAGAAGATATCCATGGGACACTTTTCATTTTTGGGTGAACGATCCCTTTTTGCTTAGTTTATTTCAGATAGTTGGCAAAAAGGTTCATTTTAGTTTAATTCTAATGTACTAAAATAACTAACACTGAAATAAAATGTATATATAGACATATATATAAGTATTCAACAAGTATTCAAACGGGACATATATATAAAAAAAGATATATATTAGTATCTCAATGACACTGAAACAACTCTTATGTGTTTTTGACATTATATCAAGTGTCATTTTTTTTATTTTTAAATCTAATCCAATGACTTTCATTTGTAATGTCCTCGTGTGTAGCTGAAGTACGGGTCCCCTCGTGAAATGTTATGCTGTGTCCCATTCAAATGAAAAGCCAAACGGCTCTCGAATGACTCCTGCTCAATATTCACCGCTGCCCATGACACTTTTCAATGTGGGCGAATGAGATCCCATCCGCTGAAGAGCTCGGTTTTGGGACAATGGGCCCCAAACAATGCTTACCTCGCCTGCGTTTCCAGAGCGAGAGGACGGACTATGACAGCCAGTCAGTCTGCTGTCAGCTTGTGTTCAGTCTGTCACACTACACTCACCTCCTGCTGTTTCCAGTAATCAATACAGGCCTGAAATCACCTAGTGCTCTCCACCTCCCACACTAGCTGTTTTGTCCTGCTATCAATAATGAATTTCGTCCCCCTTTCTAGTGCACACACCGCCGACTCCACGCAGTCCTTTTTGCCAAACGCACACCGTGCGCGTGCACACACACTCTCGCTCACACAACATAGAGTCTAACATTTCTATTGCATTTGCTAATCATTAATCAATAATTCAAGGCCCCTCTCTGGTGGTGAAGAGTCTGTGCTTCCTGGAACATATGGCAGAAGGGCAACCGAGTTCAGGTTACAGCCTCATCTTATCACAAAAGGCAGCCAGGGAAAACAAGATGTTTAAAGTTGTTTTTCTTTCATTTCTCTCTCTCTCTCTCTCTGTGACGCTTTTTCAAGTGCTGACTTTTGTTCCTCAGCTTGTTAACATTAATGACCGCGTGACTTCAGTGGCCGAAACAGTCGGTCGCAATTTGTTGCATTAGTAGACACGATGTTTATCACTTTTCATTTCCTGCTCATACTGTGCAATACATGCTTCTAAAGGGATGGTTTATCCCAAATTTTACTCACCTTCATGAGACTTTTGTTCATCTTCTTGCTTGAGCTTCTGTTTACCATATGTGATGCGTTATGATCGATTTTTATATGTGAATAAAGGCCTAAATTACATGTGTTCATCATATAAAGCGAGTATGTGTCTTCACAAAGACTCGGATTAAATCGCTTCGTTCATATGGATCTCTAACATTTGGAAGAGTCAGAGGTATGGGTGAATACACTTTCAGTGGAGGAACAGAAATCTGTTTTTAATTCTTCATTTCTTTGTTTGAAGATGAACAAAAGTCGAATGGGTTTAGACTGACATGAGAGAGAGCAACCGATCATTTTTGGGTAAACTATCCCTTTAAAATAAAGTTTCCAAAGCAAATAATTCTTTTTTTTTTTCTCCTCGCAATAATAGGTTTGAATAGGGCAAACAAAAAATGAAATAAGTTCCATCAAATGAACTTTTTATGTGTATTTACAATTTTCGTTTTCTTTTGAGTTCACGAAACTGACATATTTTAAGTCATCTCAATTGTTTCATTGTTTTGAGTTTTATGAACTTGTTTCTTTTAATTTAGACAAATTTACCTGAAACTAGGCTGGGAAACTAGGAAACTAGGGATTTCAACTTCCCAGCATGCTAATGTTGATAATGCTGTTTTTTTATTTTATTTATTTATTTACATGGATGTTCTTCATAGAACCATCAATGCTAATAAAGAACCTTTATTTTAAAGTGTCCTGTTTATGAGGTGACGTTAAAAAATGTAGCTTTTATATTATCACTTTTTTTTTCCACGATTCGCCAGCATCTCATTTTTAATCCTAATGTCTTTGGAGAATGTGACCGGACTCATTTCGGCGGTCTAGTGAAGCGGATCCATCTCACGTGCACTTGTAGCACGTCCCATCCGTCCCATGCGCGGTCTGGAGGTGAGGCTGACCAGTGCGCAGCGGCCTGGGGTTTTGGCTGGGAAAGCTTTACATATGGACGCCTCTGTGGGCATCCATCCCTGGTGAAGGATGGCACCTTTCACACTCACCCATGACCTGCTGGGCTGTTGATAAATAGAGGATGCCACTGTAACATTCTCACAACCAGCCCTGCTCTCGCTCCCAGGGCAAGCTTTTGTTGTCCCACAAAAACAGATTCCAAATTTGATGATGAGAAAAGACTTCCCACACTTTTTCCATGACCTGTTCATGATCACTAGATTCGGATTTGCTCTGTGATTTTTCACGTGTTTGCCAGCTATCAATATATCATTTGAATGAACTCAAGAAACATTCCTTATTATTATCAATTTTTGTTTTTCAAGATTCTTTTGGAAGCATTTATTTGAAATAATATTTTGTATCATTATGAATCAAAAAATTGATAAAATTAATGCATTGTTGAAAAAGAGTATTCATTTCTTATAAAAAAAAAAAATATATATATATATATATATATATAAAATATATAAATTGTTTACCCCTAACTTTTGAATGAATTTTGAAGTCTGTGATGCATCTGTTGCAGTCACAATTACAGTCAGTATTAGTTTCATGTAATGAGGGACTGATTTTGGACCTCCCAAGTCTCATTTTTTGGGCGGTGCTAAAATCAGCCAGAGGGATGGCTGGAAAAAACACATATGACACCAAATCCCCTGTTATTTTATGCATTTATGTTCCTTTCTTCTGCACCTCTTCGCTGGCTAATTCTAATGAAGAGGCCTCCGATGACTTCATTTGCGAGGAAGTTAATTGGTTTTGGTGCTTCCTGCTGGAGTCAGTCCTGTGTTTCGGAGGCGAGTGGCTGGGCGTCTATGTTGCCCCTGTTAGCTCACACTTTAATTAGATCTGGCAGCCACCTCATAATGATAAATGCTGCAGAGATGAATGGAAATGCAAATGCTGTTGAAGTAGCCCCCGTCATCATTGCCCGCCATCATTAACACTTTCCTGCTGTCAAATCTATCATTGTCATGTGAAGGGAGGGGTGCGTGTCCCGCTGTAGCCCGGCTGGGGTACTTAGAGTTAAAAGTCAGAGAGGATGGAGGATGGGAGGAGAGATCAGCAGCACAATGCCACCCGAGTCAAACAGACCATGGAGGCTTTTCCTAAGACTCCCATGTGAAAAAAAAGTTCTTGGGTTCGTCCCTCAATTTTAAAGAACCAAAATAGTTCTATACAAGGAGAAATGCTTTCATATTTAACAGGTTAGATCAATTTTGTCAAGTGATATAGTAACTGTTTAATTAATAAAATGTAATTAAAATTAATAATAAATCCATAAACTGATCCCATGATGGAAACCCCTACAAGGTTCTATATAATGAGAACATTGTATAATACCTTTTCTTCTATATCCGTAGCTCAGTCGCAAACATTAAAGCGTTTGCTCAGAATATTTTGTTTCTGGGTTACAGATACAGGCAGCAAATGCAAATTAAAAATACAAATTCAAATGATTGTCAATATTTATTTATTAGCAGCTATGTATACCTGGGCGTTTATGGTTTGGGTAAAAATTACTCATTTCTAGTGACATTTTCATCTGTGTCACGTTTGAAATCCTTAGCATTCAATAGAGCGGTAACACTTTACAATAAGGCTCATTAGTTAACATGAACTAATTATAAACTTCACTTATACAGCATTTATTAATCTTTGCTAATGTTAATGTCAACATTTACAAATACATTGTTAAAGTTTAGTTAATGCACTGTGAACTAACATAAACAATGAACAACTGCATTTTCATTAACTAACGTTAACGTAGATTAGTAAATACAGTAACAAATGTATTGCTCAGGGTTAGTTCATGTTAGTTAATCCATTAACTAATATTTAACTAATGAACTTCATTGTAGTGTTACCAATAGTCTGAACATTCATCAACCAGGTGCATCATGGGATGCTTTTAACACATTTATCTACTAAATAAAGATATACAGAATTTGTTCTGTAAGGAAACTGATTCATATAAGCACATCTATTTATGTACATAACTAATTTCAATCATTTAACTGTAAAGCTACTGTATCAAATTTGATATGTAAAGCCTGTGTAGTATCATTATAATCAAAACTTGCTGCAAAACATGACTACTGTCATCTGATTAATAGTTTATACTTTTTTTAGCAAGTAAAAAAGCCATTTTAGTATAGCCTAATTGTAAACACATCCATCTTTAATTCGTAGTGCTGATTTTTATAAAGTAAACTTAATTATGAACACTTACTAGACTGAAATTTTTCTTAATTATTCATACATCTTTTTTTTTTTTAGAATATGTAAAAATGTGAGCATCAAATGTGATCCATCAGGCTTTTGAGCAACATTTATTTATCTCTCAATCATCATTGCATTGCATTGCAGTGCATTATATGTTTTAAAACTATGAGAGCAATGATCATAAAACTAAGCATTTAAAGATCATCTTACTAAGACATGTTATTGGAAGATATGATATGACAACTGATATTTATATGATTTTATGTTAGGAGTCTGTTGTAAAGATCTCATTGAGTAGAAGCTATCAGACTTTCATCTTACTTTTTGGCCATATAAATATCAACACCTACCCCAAATTGCATATTTTTGCTCAAAATAAATCTGAGGTGTTTTTCCTCATTTAGTATGAGCTCCAAGACTCACTATGAACCGTTAAAGCCTGATGTATCAAATAAATAACAAAATATCCTAACTCTTTTTTTTTTTTTTTTTTTTTTAGATTTTGTCTAAAGTTTTATATATGCTGTTCCATTTTTTTAAATGGTATTAATTCATATGCCAGGCTTCACAGGGTTAAGGAGAAAAGATCAAATGCTTTTTAAGATCACACCTAAAAGACATGCCAGTGACAAAACTAGAAAACTACTTGATTTGTGAAGAGAGCAATCAGTTAATTTTTTTAAAATCAAAGTAAATCTGAACACCTCAACATAAATCAAGGTTGACACAACAGCCTCTTAACGTCGCTCAAGTGCTCAAAAAGAGCACGAGTACACCGATATGCTTCAAAAACTTCAGTTCAATATAATGGATAAATAAAGCAATATTGGGTAAAATTAAATGGTCAAAGCCTACTTGCACTCTATGTGCTGGAATCATATATGAAATACCTGCGATTCACAATTACCTGCTAATTACCCTTGTTGTCAAGTTTGGGAAAGTAAGGGCAAAACACACAAGATATAGTACCTTCAATGCCCTGTAGATGGCAATATCGCTTCTTTTGTGGCAGAAACAAACTGCTGCAGAAAAAGTTAGGTGTCATGCAAACGTTAAGGAATAATTGCTTTATTGCATATTGGAGTAAAGAGCTCATATTCAAAAATGTAGTCAAGTGATTAAAAGTTACTACAAAGTAGCCAAAAAGATACTTAAGCACAGTCACTAATTACATTTACGCAAATACTATACACCACTCGATGAAGAGCTCGATGCTCACTGATATACAAGTAGTTCTCTGCGTCTGATAAAACGCTTCCACTCATGGACGACATGTTTCGCCTCATTGCGGAGCTGCGACAGTGACACCTTAGAGCTGCACTCATGTGTTCAACATGCAGGAACTGCTTTACCTCGATGAGGTGGAGTCTTTGATTACACACACACTGCGTGAGTCGTGTGTGTGTGTGCGTGGAAGTAAGTAAAATGGATTGTTTAAGTTGTGGGTGTGCATGTGTGTGCTTGTAAACGAAATACTGCAGGACTTCTATTATGCATATACATTTACTGTATATATACAAACAGCATACAGTATGTGCATATATAGACACTGTATGTTTTTGTAAATGTGTGCAAGTGGGAACATATATAAAATTATTGGTTGTGTGTGTATGTGTGTGTTTGTGTGTCAGGTGTGTAGCGCGTCCTCTCGTTGCCTACATTAACTATAACCTTGCCAGTGTTGTCCTACAGGCCACGTTAGGCAGCAGCCACAACAACAAGGGCAACTGTCACAGTCGATGGCTCCTCTTCTTTTTTCCCGCTAAATTATTTACAGCTCAGTGTCGGACAAAGCTGCCCTGGCTCTACTGTCGCATAAAAGAAACCGCTGACAGATTCAGAATGTTCCTTTTTTTTCCCCCTCACAACGCAATTAAACATTTGTCAAAGTCAAAGGAACTTGTTAGACAAACAACAGTATTGTGAATGATTCTCTCTGTGTGAAATGGGTTTAATGACAGCTAGTAGAGATTCTTGCTTCGATGCAAAGATGTTTGCTTAATATTGCAGTAATCATATAGTGAAGTGTGTGTGTGTGTGTGTGTGTGTGTGTGCACCTCAGAGGACATTGCACTCATTGCAAGGTGAACCATATGATCCCCTCTTACTCATGCTGTGTTCAAATAATTATAGCAGAATATTGAGCATCACTGAATTACTGTGCTTAATGTATTAGATAAATAATTCAGTCGTATTAGGCAATATAATAATTAGTTGTCTTTTATCACAATGAACTCCCCCCCCCCCCCCCCCTTTCTCTCATAGAAGTGTTATAAAAATACATGTAAATTAATAGGCGTTTCCAGTGTCCTCAATAGCAAATTCCATCTTAGTCTTTTGTAAAATCACTTTAACTTACTTTAACTTAGGAAGTTAAATCATTTTGGAGGAAAACAGCAGCACAAGCATCAACTTTTCATCGTGCAAATAATAATGTTATTATTATTAATGTTAAAGTTTGTACATTTAAATATGCATGCGTTTAGGGTTAGTTGCACGTAGTATGATAAATGCTTGCACACTCTTTTTTTAGCCTGTGCTCCAGCTGAACATGGTGCGCACATTGAGGAGCCGAGACATTTCTTGTGTTGCTCTGGCTTCAGCCGGCCACAGAACATAATGAGAATGCTTAATATCACGTCGCCTGCTGGGATGTTGTAACTGTAGCCTTGTTGGAAATGTTTCTAAGCGCTGAGGAACATGTAGCTACTGATGATTTCGCTCACTGCTGGTAAGTGGTTCCCTCTGCAATTATTGGAGCCAGCTGGTACCGCTGCTAACACCATGGTTTAATCATGGTCGGCAGACGAGAGATAAATAAAAGAGCGCCGACATGGCCGTCCCTTCCGGCAGCCATTTGCTCGGGGAACATTCAAAATAGCATGTTTGTTTTGATTTTACCGCAGTGTAAATGTTAAGGAATTAACGTCCAACACGACCAGTCAATAGAGACACTAAGTGTGAACAGGCTACGTTACAGATTGGCATGAGATGGGTTTAATGGCCGATCAGAGGAGTGCTACTTTCACGTTCAGACCTATTTGCTACAGCTGCCCTTCGCAGCCAGACAATGAGATCATCTAATGAGGAACCTTATTTGTAATCAAATCTGTCATTAACTATTCATTGGATCAAAAGTTCAGTGGCCATTGTTGCTGTGTCAAGTAGAGCTTTAGGGCCTTACGGGATGAAACTAAATTAGAGTGGGGGGGGCGAGTGCTTATAAATAATTTCCGCCAGACTGCTCTGCTTACCACCGCCTGTCCAGGTGGAGGTCACCGCGGTGACTAGCAGGGAAGCAGCTTAGCATCACTCGCTGGGTAACCCAATCACCGGCCGTGCCCTGGCAGCCCGGTCCAGGACCGGAGCCATACGAGACCGATTAGCAATATGCATGAAGAGTTATGTCTGTTGTAGCTTTGACGCGGATGATAGCGCGATCGAGTTACTCCGAGACGTGTGAAAACACTCTTCTGAGTACTGATTCAGCTCTGAAGAAGGAATTGTCTCGACGTGATTGTGAATTATGGATTATGGCACTTGGATTATTTTCAATGAGCCTCTCAAATAAGGTGTACTTGATTCCCCTGCTTGGCTCATTGTGAATCAATTAATTATTAGTCATGGATCATATGGAGTTTACAGAAGATAAAATCCTTTATTTATTTATTTCTGTAATGGACACATGCCTCACCACCCTTATATTTATTTTTTGGATACAATAAACAAATAACAATTCTTTAAACTTTGAATAATGTTTTAAATTATGAACAAACATTCTTTGAGTAACGTTTGTCCTCAAAACAGTAGCGCAAAAAACATTATCTATACCTAGTTTTTTCTGAAACTTTTTTTAAAGGTAGGGTAGGCAATTACAGGGTGGCTACCAATAGGAAGGTAGCATTGAAAGCATGAGATCCAACCCTCTCTTCAGAGCGTCTTCAAAGCCACACCTTCTTCAAAACACATGAACGCACACAGCAGATTCTGCAAAGCATCACGAGACGAGAGACGGCATTAAATTATCTCATGTCTTAAAGCACATAATATTATAATAATGTTGAATGTAAACAACTTGTACCACCTGACTGCTGCATTTCGGCGTTGACAGTGTTTACAGAAACGGATAAATCCGGGTAGAACGTCACGGGTTGCTATTTCGAACACAGCATAAGCTCATTCTTTTTAGTTCAGGGGGATTTTTGCTGTTTGTTTGTTTGCAGCACTCTGTGACTGTCTGTCTACACCTCTGCATATAGCATCATGGATCGCGCCGATGACGTGTGAAGTCTGAGCGAGCAGGGGCTGTGGAGGAATGGAAATACATATGATGACATAATGCAATGTTTGGGATTTTTTGATCCTGAACAGAGTTGCCAGGTTTTCTCAACAAAACCCCCCTAACTGTTACAGAAAACTAGCCCAATCACATTTCAGGGGAGTACCCTGGTACAAATAGTATTCTGGGGGGTAAAATCTGTGTTTCTGGCACAGGGAACATTAGCAAAACGTACTTACAATATATTTGTTTTTAACTGAGTTTGAGGTTAATTTGGCAGTGTGACAGCTTGTGTTTGGTGTGCATCTGATGAGTTTGAAGTGGGCTGAGTTGAAGGAAGCATTTCCGGTGTCAATATTTAATGGTGTGCTCCGCGGAGGTTTGCTGTAGTGTGTCCTGAGGACAAATAGCCTCCAGCAAAACACTATCCGGCCGCTACAATTCTCCTGTCCGATCTGCTCGGACACCAGCTCCACTCAGACTCATAGTAATGGCTTGCTGTCAGAATGCAGCAGGTAAATTCGTAGTAACGGGAACAAATGTTAAAGGCATGTTGACAACTTTTCAATGTCAAATCGCACCACTAGGAACCTGTGCAGGTTTGCAGCCATTTTGAAGTTTTTGTTTTTTCAGCTGTGCCAATCGTCTGTGCTTATACTGTAGCATGTGTAGAATATAATGTTTTTACTTAAAATGAAAGGATCAACTTGAAAGAAGCCTGCGTTTTACCCTTGTTTTGGGGGCTTTTTGTATAATATAAATTCATTTTCCATTTCCACTTGATTGTTTCTGGGTTTAATTCATGTTGTAAATCATTTTAGCAAATTGATTGATTTGATTACCTTACTCTTAATAGTCTATTAGTAGATTGTCTGCTTAGTATCTGCTAACACTTTATTTTAATGGTCCTCCAACAGATATTCCACTGACTCTAAGTAATTGTGCCATTACATGTATTCTACAAAACCTTTTTCTACTAAACCTGACCCTACACGTAACAGTCTACAAATTCTCAACTATTACTCTAACTAGAATCTGTTGACATGTAGGCGCAATGCTACTCTTTTGGTTCCTGCTGTCACATTTCTTCTCAAATATGTGACCAAAGATGCTTTTATCTGTTAGCTGAGGCTGTGTTGTCTGAAACCTCATAAATTGCTGAGCTTAATATCAAACAGCTGCTGAAATATTACAAGATGAAACGCAATTTCTTTAGAAATCTTTGCTAATGCTAATGCTATGCTACAATCGCTAGCTCATTTTTTTCCAGGAATGAAGGTTACAGTTATTGCATCAAAACTGATGACCATCCTAACGTTTTCCTATACAGGCTCCACGCCAACCCCAGACCTCCAACCCCCACCAGGTGCGCTTACAGTATACAGACTGGCGAGTGTTTAGCCCCCAGGACACGGACCAATAGAGAAGGAAACACAGCTCAGCATGTTTGCTGGAAATCCAATTATTTGTCCAAAGCTTTGAATTCAAAAGTGGATTCGAAGTCCTAAAGCAATTATGACTCACTTGGAGTCGGCTGAGAAGGTGTAAAGGCCAGCAGCTATAGCTGTATTGTTTTACCCATTTTTATTCACACTGAACGATTAAATTCTCACTTTCCGTCTCCTTAATGTCAATGCTTTGTTTAGCAGTTAAAGTTTGAAATCAGGTTGCAGTGCTGTCAAGAGGGGCTATTTTCAGGAGCTATTACCAAAGGGTCAAGGCTTCAGCAGTCGAAGTCGGTATGAAACGGAAGCTGCAATCCTCTTTTCTACCCTATTATGGCGTATATCCAAGTGATCCGGCTACTTGAGCTAAAATAAAGGCCGGGAATCAAAATCGAACAGATCTGGTCTGGAACATTTTTGCAAAGAAAAGAGGGAAAATATTCCAAAGTCAAGAAATGTCAAGCTAACAGACTCATATCCAAACAGACTTGGAGTGTTGTAATAAAATCAAAGGGTTCTTCAACTGAGTATTAGTCGGGGGTGCACACTTAAGCAGTTATTTTTTTACTTTCTTTTTTTAAATAGTTTTTTTTTCTCTGGAATTTGTCACTTTGGTTTTCATTGGGATCACATGGGTTGTAAGTTTTACATTAAACGTGCAAAAGTTCTGATATGATTTATCTTTGTTTCATTTTTAACATAGGTTTTTGTAGCCACTTTTTATATCCACATTTCTTGGATGGACCAAAAACAAACTAAGCACCCATGAGCAGGAAGGTTTTGAGCTTTAACAAATTCAAAACCTTCTGAACCGACGCCATTGAGATCGTAGGAATGCTGGAAAACAGCACTTTCAAGGTATTATAGACCTCCTTGGCTATTGCGCACATATAGTGTTAGAAAACCTCTAAATTTCAAATAAAAGTTTCTAAAGGCATAAAGACTTTCAGTGGAACAGTTGCTGTTGTTTGAATAAATGCAAAATTTTAAACAGCAATTTCAAATGTTCATACTAGGTGTTTAACCTTTTCTCTGTTACCTGACCTCATTTTCTATTGCCTTGGAGGAAGGAGGAGACCTCCTCTTCACTGTTGGGTAAAATCAATAGAGTCAGCCGTACAAGGACCACACTGATGTTTCTGTAATGAAGCATTCACTGTGTGCGTTAAATTATAATGCTTTTATTTTGGAGCCATCTCCCTGCAGACATCCCGAAGCCCATGGTTGTCTTATCATAGTTCTATTGCTCTGTCACATTTCATCTCCCTCTTTTTGTAACTTTTTGGGAGAGAATTGCACAGCTATATTCTGGACAAAGTTTGAGATCTTTTTCTTATTTTGTGTTGTTCATTCCGAAAAGGTTTTTTTCGAGGGAGACCTTCTCCCAGATCGCAACATGCCTGCACTGTATTTCACTGTTTTTTAAGATCATCAGATGTCCATCTTACTATCATATAAACATAAAGACTTAATTGTTGGATAACTTAATAAAACTTTAACGAAAAACAATTTAATCATGACAACTCTCTGGACAGTTTTGAAATGTTATTGAATATGGCAATGTTAAAGTATTTGGTGTTGGCGGATGTGGCAAACAAGGTGGGGCCAAGAGCCACGGGAACAGAGCTAGGCGCGATTGCTAATGAGCCGCACCGGTCTCGAGTCTCACGGAAGAACTTCGGGAAGAAAAAAGAAGGATGAGAGAGGAACAGGCCTTGACTGTTTATGTTGGTGTTTTGTTTCAGTTTAAGTGGCAGTTGTCCATGAGGGGCTGCCACTTTAATTATAAAATAAAACAAACAAAAATAAAAATATAGTATTTTTTGTTGACTGTTTACTGGTTCCTGCGTCCTCCTTCCCCGAGCCTTTAACTTTGATACAGCAGAGTATATCTGCTACACAGCAGCTGGAGAGCAAATGTGGACTTGCTACTGCTAATAGGTGTTAGGAAGATAAATAGTCATACATAAGTCCTGTAGCAGATCTAGGCAAGTGGAGCTGGGGAGGTGGAAGGTTTCAGAAGAACTCTAATAGTGTGTTGCAGGACTAGCCAACAGCAAACAATGAACCAAACTATTTAAATGTTGATCTCATTGACTGGAGGATCAGCAGAGCCCAATCAGCTTGTGTCACGTGGTAATGTGACTCCTTACAGACTGCATGTAAAGGATCTATCAGCCTGCGTCCAGAGTTTCATGACTAAACTAGATATTTCTTAAATTAAACTGAAAGCATTCATTCAAGTTAATTGGACACCTTTGATTTTAGTTAATGTTACATGACTAATTTTATTGCGTTGTACTTCTTCCAGTTTTGTTGAGATAACTTGTTTCAATCACGGAGAACCACTGGCAATGATTGAACCATGTTCAGCCAAAAAGTTTTTTTTAAGTGCAGCTCCATATTGATTTTCTAGTAAAACTTCAACATTGTTTGTAATTCAGTAATGCAATCAAAAGTTGTCTGTAACTAAACTCAAACATGTATTTGTGTTTCTCAAGTCAAGTGTGCACTTGACTATTTGAGTATCAGTGACGGGAATTAAACAGCATCTAAAAGGTAAATACTGATCTTAGATTGGTGCAAATTGCAGTTTAACTTTTGTTTGTTCAGCGTCATTGTGATTACAACTTAAGTACACTCCTGTAGCGAACAAGAGTGATGAGCGGATGTGAGCCCTGAGGCCTGTGAGCTTTAGCCTCGCTTTGAGTGAAGAATTTGCATATCTGTTTAAGGTGATGGAAACCCTGAACGCAGTTCCTCTGAAAGTCACTGGAATATCATGCAATCAGTCAGTGTGACACACCAGACCGCATCGGAATGGAATGAGCTTCCCTGCCTGTTTAACCTTGTTTTCACGTCACACCTCCATTGATTCTTAAGCCAAAAAAACACATCCCAACATCCACACTAATTGATCAAAACTCCTGTGAGCACATGCATCGCAAAATGTTGTAGCTGTGAGTGAATTAGCATTGTGCACGTGTACATTTAGGCTTAATATGAAATGGCAGCGCTATGTTACCCCCACTGATAAAAGAGATTTAATTATTAATATCAAAAGCATATTAATGCTTCAGCATCAAACAGTCCTTTAGTTTCAATAATTCATGTGAATGTTCTGTATCCAATCGAGTATTCATGTACAAAGATACTTCACATGCAATTAAATCATCAGGGTCAGGCCGAATTCAGGAGTTCAGAGAATTCTGGGAAATGAAGTTCTCTTCTACATTGGCAGTAAAAATGTATTATTTTTAGGATGAGATATGCACATTCAAACGTTTGAGGTTGGTAAGATTGTATTATATTTTTGATGAAAGTCTCTTATGGTTGCCAAGTTGCTTTTATTTGATCAGTTAAAAAAAAAAAACTGTTTTCTATGTGAATATATTGTAAAATCAGTTTAACATGCTGATTTGTGGTCAAGAAACATTTCTCATTATTATCAATGTTCAAAACACTTGTGGTGCTTTACATTTTTGTGGAGCCTGTGATTTTTTTCTTTTATCAATTTGATGAATAGAAAGCTCAAAAGCACTTATTTGAATAGAATTTTTTTTTGTAAGATTTTAAATGTCTTTCTTAAATTCAAATTACAAATCTACATCCTATTTGCTCAACTCAAAATGAATGGACTTTTTTTTTTTTGCAATTTAAAGTGTATTCTCAATTCAGTGCACAATGACTCCAATGACTCTTCCCCCCTCCCCCCACAATGATTAATATACATTTTTTGGCAAGTAGGAGTCTAGTTAACATATTAAAGCGTCAAAGCATATAAGTCAGTGCTGGATGTTGTGGTGTGGACGTGGAAGTTTGCCGGCGCACAGGTCAAAGCAAAGGCAGCAGCTACAGCTCTGATCTCTCCTCCGCTGAGTTCCTAAACAGCAGAGAGACGCTGACCGCTGTGCAAATCATAAACCTCTCAGTTTGATGATCAACTGAGCAGTAAATTAATTAATCATCATTTTATGCCTCATCAAGCACTTGGGCGAGTCGCGCCACAGGGGCTCGGCCCAATTAGCCAATGGAGGAGCCAATTGTTTTGTTTAGCTAGGTGAGCACTCGGGTGGATGGGGGAGGCTGCATTTTAACAAGCTAATAAATATGTCATCCGTCTGTGTCAGTGGAGGAATGCTGGCGCACCTGTAAAGGTGGAGGTGGATGAGCTCAGTGGGACGGGACTCGAGCCCCCCCGCCGGTCTCTCCGCGGCTCGGCTCGCTGCGTCCACAAATAATGTGCTTTTCCAGCAGTATCGGCGGTGACCTCCCTCCTGCGGAGCTCGCTGTGACGCTCGGGCTTCAGCGAGCGAGTGACTTTTCAGAGACTGTTCCTCTTTCTCTGGATCTGCTATGCAAATGGCCTAGATTAGTTCCTCCAGCTGACTCTTGTCCAAGGTTATGTGTAACCATGCTGGATCACAAAGAGTGAGAGTGACATATTCACTTGGAACCTACTGAGTTGTTGCGGTATGATATTGCTGGAATGCAAATGTTCTAATTTCACGTGCATGTTGGGTGGCTGTGATCACATTATTAAATAATATGGGGCTTGTCTTTACACACGATTATTGTGTTGTGATCACTTTGTGGCAAAGAAGGAAATGATTCAAAACCGGTTCCACAAGTGATGTGCTTCTCAGAAACACTCGTAAATTTTTGAACTTATCAGTTCATCAGTGAATCACTCCAATGATACCAAACAGAGTTTTGTTATAATACTTTCTTCTTTAATAGTAACGATAGTATTGTTTTTGTTTTCTGTTATTCCAGTTATTCTTCATGAGACCTGCTCGTCACTCAACAAAACCACAACGTTTTGCTGAAACGTTGATAAAATGCCTATCAGTTTACAATATATCCAATTCAGTCTACTGATTTTATGGAAGCTAGTTTCTGCTACTGAATTAAAAAATAAAAAAGGTGATTGCAACTTTTTCTCACAATTCTGACTTATTTTCGGACTATTAGAAGTTTACATCTTGCAATTATGACTTTTTTTTCTCAGAATTGTGTTTATATCTCACAATTCTGATTTTATAACTTTTGTGAGTTATAAAGTCAGAATTGTGAGATGGAAACTGTAGCTCCTCAGTTCAAGTGGCTCGTGAACCGATCAAGTTCAATTTCACCAATGTTAATCTACTATCTCCCCTGACTGCTTTGCCAAAATTGCGGATTCGTGGTTATGATTGGTCAGCCCGCCTGTCAATCAAACTGCCCGCGAAGGGTCAATTGGACTTTGTAACTCGCAATTGTGAGTTTATATCTTATATCTCAATTCTGAAAAAAAAGCCTGAATTGTGATATAAAAAGTCGCAATTGCGTTTTTTTTTTATTATTATTTTTTTTTTAATTTAGTGGTGGAAAAAAAGCTTCTATACACTTTTGAATGTATTTTGAAATTCCTGTGATCATAGCTGAATTTTCAGCATCATTACTCCAGTCTTCAGTGTCACATGATCCTTCAGAAATCATTCTAATAGGATTTGCTACTCAACAAACATTTCTGATTATTATTAATGATTTATTTTTATTCAGGGTTCTTTGAATAGAAAGTTCAAAAGAATCACATTAATTTAAAATAGACATCTTTTGCAGCATCATAAATGTCTTTACCTTCACCTTCTGTTAACTTAAAGATACACAATGTAACTTTTTTTTTGTTCAAAATTAACAAAATTTGAATGAGTCAATCATCAATCCTTCTTCCATAAAGTGTTTTTGAGTCACCCTGAATATGGTACGCCAATTATAAGTTTTCGTGGGAAACTGCATACATATTTCACTCACCTGTGCGTGTCTCGTCATATCTGTAAATTGTTCTTATTCATATCTTATCGGACCAAAGACCTGTACACAGAATCTCTCAGACTAAAGTCTGCATTTAGAAGGATGTACTGTTACTCCATCCTCGACAGTTAAAGACCTGGGTGTTATATTAGACTGCAACTTGTCCTTTGAAAATATTATTTCATATGTTACAAAAACAGCCTTTTTCCTCCTCAGAAACATTGCTAAGATACGGAATATTATCTATTTCTGATGCAGAAAAGTTAGTTATGCATTATTAGCTGGTCGCCCTGCTTCCTCTATAAACAAGCTACAATTAGAACAAAATGCAGCTGCAAGAGTTCTTACCAGGTCAAGAAAATATGATCACATAACACCAATTTTATCATCTCTACACTGGTTACCCATTAAGTTCCGTATCGATTATAAAGTATTGCTAATGACCTATAAGGCTCTAAATGCTTTAGCTCCCGTGTACTCAACCGATCTTCTATTGCCCTACAATCCGTCACGCTCTTTAAGATGACAAAACTCTGGACGTCTGGTTGTACCTAGGATAGCTAAGTCGACTAAAGGAGGGAGAGCGTTTTCACATTTGGCTCCAAAACTCTGGAATAGCCTTCCTGATAATGTTAGGGGCTCAGACTCACTCACCCAGTGTAAATCTAGATTAAAGACACATCTCTTTAGCCAAGCATTCACATAATGCATCTCAGATCAGATCAATTGCTCATCATGACTATCTTTGCTTAAAGTTATGAACAGCTATTTATTCTCCTTTCGCTTTTCTGTTTTACCTCGGGACACCCGCCCACATCAGCTTCAGTGGGGATCCAGCCTCTTAAGACCTCTGATGACCATCACCTGTGAAGACACGGTGCCAATTCCAGTGAGGACTTCAGAAGACGCAGTCATCTGGTTCAACATGCACATTGCCCAATTCTATATCCTAATTATTGTTAATGTAATTCATTTTCCAGGAGCTCTTTGCTTCTACCTTCAGTTTAACTGCTAAATCTGATTGTAAATTAATTGCCTAAATTATATTATTTGCTAACTGCATTCTTTAAATTGTAATGTTGACATCCATTCTCTGTCAAGCGGCTTTGAAACGACATGTATCATGAAAAGCGCTATACAAATAAATGTGAAATTTGAATTAAAAAACTTTGCTCCGCTTACATGGGAGCGGCATAGTTTAGTTGTCACAATGAGCGAGAATCACCCAATTAAAAAACCCCCCAAAAAACAGAGGAGAGTGATACTAATAAACGACAGAGCTTGTAATAAAACAAGAATTAACATTGGTTTGGCTTTCAAACATTGCAAGAAGTTAAAGATTCGAATGTGATGCTGTTTTTCATACTCAAAAGGCTCTCTAATAGAGTTTGGCTTGTTGTAGCGCTGCGCTGGAATTTATTTTCAAGGAAATACCTTGTCTTTTACAGTAACGTCTTCAGCTTCTTTCCATCTAATCTGGTTATATCTCGTAAGCCCAGTGAATATTTTGTGAGCGGTAGGATCACAATGTTCGTCCAGTTTCCAAATGCATTCAGTTTCATTTTTTAATCACTATAGATTTAATCCCTTTTTGACACGTTTATTGATACAACAACAAGATATGTAACTTGCTTATTGTGCCTAATGTGTAATACCACTCAGCTACAGCTACAAAACTTGCAGCTTCATTAATGTTTTCGCATATTTATATAAAATATTTACTTTACTGTTAGAGCTGTCATAGAGCACAAAGAGTAGCAGATGTGTGGATGCAGGTTCAAATCTGATGACCTACATGTCCTGATCACCATATGTTTTTATATATACATATACATATATAGTATTTTAAAGCAAGAATAGTAGCAAGAAAAGGTTGTGGCCTGAGGAAAAAAAAAAAGAAGAAGCCAAAAAGAGCAAGTCTGCTCTTGCTTTTGCTCTTGAAATGCAAGCAGAACGATGTGGGAATAAAAACGTGTAACTCGGCGCTGTGCTCTGGGTGTCTGCTGAAATTGAAGAAAAGAAAGAGTGACACAAGGGGCCGTATCATCTCTGCTGTGTAGGCCGGAGCTGGCAGCAAACCTAAGCTGGCCAAAGCTTCTAAAAGCCTTAACATTGTCACTACAAATTTCTGTGCTCATGACAGAAAATGACATTGTGTGCTCCAGCCAGAGGGAACCTGGAGCCATGCTACAGGCGGTGAGGGATAAGCAGATGTTACTGCCCGAGGAGGGGCTGGATTGTTTGCTTCTCCAAAGGGCCTGAGGGAGGAGGAACCAATGAAAGCATGCACGAGAAGAGCCAAAACAAGAGAAGGTAACCTTGCCTGGAGTCCTCTTCACTGGAGTGTGTGCACTTACAATATTCCACCTTGTGTCTTCAGTGCTCGGATGACCGTGCTGTCAAAACTGCTTCTGAGATGGAGCGATCCCTGGAAATCCCATGATTCTTTGCAAAATAATATCCCTGAAACAGCTTTTTGCATGTCTCCTGGTTTCGCGTTTGGACCCAGATGTTATGTTGGACATCAAGTGGCGACATCGAAAAAGTAAACGGAAAAATTTCCGTACATTCAAAAAAAAAAAAAAAAGATTTTATTACTAAGTACTTTTGTCTTGTTTTCCTGGTTCAAACACCATCTGCGTTTGGGCCGCTCATTTACATGACAACAACATTTTAGGGGCCTGAAAATGCAAATTTTTAAAAAGGGGTTTCATAGTGCAAGTTTTTTGAAAAGTACACCATTATCGTCTCTGTGTAAACTACAGAAGACGCAAATTTGTCAAAATGGTGACGTCATGCGCATTCATATTATGTTTTAAGTCTATAGCTACGTAATGTTTCTTTATGAAGTGACATCGCCAACTATTGGCCTGGCATGAATAATGCAGGGGTTTTAATCGTTTCTTTGGATGCTTGTGAACAGGGATTGTTTTGATAACGTTGTTGTCTACATGTGAAAACCAAAGGAAAAACAAAGGTTTTTTGTACATCGTTGTCATGAAAATGTACCCTGAATTCGCTGTTGAAAGTGGATTGGATCGCAACACGCTAGTAGCCAATCAGCAGTAGGGGGCGTGTCCACTCATGATGCGGGAGGAGAGAGGGAGATTTGAAGAAAGACTGTAGAAAGAGAGATGAAAGGGAAAAGGTCAGAGGAATATCAAAGGGTTATGATCAGGCACAATCTTTAGAAAATCATAAGAAAATATATATATATATATATATATATATATATTTTAAATATTAGAAGATATTTAAAATTAGAAGGTTTGTTAAAAAGGATGTTGATGTTGTCTTTTTACATTGGTTTTGTTATGTTTCAAGATATGCAGTTTTGAGTGTGAATTTGTGAAAACGGTGAAGTCATGTGTATTATGTGTTTAGTCTATAGGCACTAGTGTTTCTTTACAAAGTATTCTCTTTTCTTTACAAGAGCCAACTACTGGCCCGGCAGCAGAATACAGCGTTTTCAGTCGTTTTTTTCGCGGATCCATGTAAACCGGGATTGTTTTGACAACGTTGTCATCAGTAAGCATAAAACGCAAAGGAAAAACTTAGTACATCGTTATCATGTAAATATACCCTACGAAAATATTTGCTGAAAAAAACGCACCCTTAAAGTTTACTGTGTGTGATTTGATCCAGCGCCTTAATTTTGTTTTATTTCAACCATTGCTGACAATTATATACAATATAGACAATAAATATATTATTAAAATGCCATATTGAGACATTTTGAACATTTCTGAGTGAATCATTGAGTCAGACTGCTCAACTGATTCACTGATATGAATATTTTGAACTGATTCACTTCACTGAATCACAATGATGATTTAAACCGGAGATGTGAAAAAACAGAAGCATGCTGTCTGATCTGAGACTTGTAGTGTCTTATCGTGGTCCTGAGGGGACACATGGATTTTTCTATTTCAGCTGTGTCAAACAGGGGGAAAGGGGACCGGGGGGTGTGTGAGGAAGAGAATCTGTGATTGATAGGTGAAGGGACCAATCTGCTCCATGACCCTTCAAATGGGTGCTGTCTGTAGGGCAATAGCAGGTCAACCGTCAGGGCAACCAAAAGAAACTCATAGTACAGCTGTAAGAAAGACCTTGAACCTTGAACGGTATATCAGATCATCTGTCACCAACACGAATAGTTGACAAGTTAGCGCTTGCAATGTTACATGTTACTTCAATTAATATTGATGGAGGATTGAACAATATCAAATGTCATGAGGTTGACATTTGAACAAAACTATGAACAAAACATGCAAATTAAAATTTGTCGTTGTGTGCACATTGCCATTTTTTAATCAAACACGCAGTTCTTGACAACACTGCGACAAAAAAAGATATACATATTTTTTTCATCCTGTTTTTTAGTAAAATATCTAAATTCTTAAATCAATATATATATTTACTATTTACCTGAGTAAATCAAGTACACACTTCTTGACAACATATTTTTTGTCCTGTTTTGTAGTAATATATATATATATATATATATATATATATATATATATATATATATATATATCAAATATATATATATATATATATATATATATATATATATATATATATATATATATATATATATATATATATATATCAAAATTAATTTGAGTTTATGCGTACATCATGAACAACTATCTGCTAATGGGGTTAGAAAAATAAACTAGTTTTAAATTAAGCTCATTTTTCGGATCCCATTATTAAATCATTTTTTTTATTCTCGTTTTAAACATAAACACTTCATTTTGATACATTTTTTTGAAGAAAGGCCGTTGACACACCCCTCCCCTCATTGCTCCGCCCCCAAAATACAAAAACAAACAATGTTTGAACAATGAATGGTTTTTTTTTAGGAAAAATAAAGGGAATATGATGAACGAACAACAAATGAACATGCAGTTTTATTTTAATACTTATTATGTGCACATCTTTTTCACAATGGCAAATACCTCACATATCAGTGCTTTAATATAAACATTGAACTCCAGCTTAGCTCATCCACTCTCTGTTGAATCAAACGTTTTTTCATCAGCTTAGCCTGGTTTAAATACCATGCTAGGAATGTTGTTTTGGCAGAGATATTTAGAATCATATAGTGACGTGCTTGATCGATGCGTGTTTGAGCCGTGAAGAAAAGCCTGTCTGACAGCTGACTAATTGTGTGTTTCTCATTTCCAACATTTAAACTTACACGTCTCTCTTTCAGCAGGCTTGCCTTTGACTGACAGTCCGACGAGACGTTCGGGGAGAATCCGCATCCTTTTAATGTTTGGGTTATTGCCTTGAGAATTTCTGCAAACGCCCTGCAATGCCATCTGCGATATCTCTTCATCAAACATCCAACAGGAGCTTGCAGATGGGAGGTTATCAAACCAGGAGTATAGGCAATGTTAGACACAGTCAAACTATCCTAATACCCTGAGCACCGATTTGTCAAAATGAATTGTGGTCAAGAATGCTATTAATAATTTCAAGGAAAAAAAGCGTTCCTGTGTGAAAGCCGTTCATATTCCTCTCTCTTTCTCTCTCAATTCCCCAGCAGGCACATCACAGAAGCCTGATAAATCACAGCCCAGGTGCTGCTCTAATTTGTCAAATTCTCACACTGCAGTCGGTATTAACCTATCTGTCATTGCTTCGATCCCACCAGCCGACTTGGATGTTTTCACTTGTGTGCTTACTCATATTGCTGAGAGTATAGTTGTGTTTTGACATTGCTAAATGAGAAGCCTTGGGTGATTAAAGATTTCTTTTGAAGGCGTGAGTCACAAGAGCGTTTGTGCGAAGCGGCCTTCGGGGACTTATGTGGATTGTGTTTAACCACGGGTCATTTTTGATGGAAAGAATCTGTATTGATTGAGGCATTGTGTGGCAACTTCTTTGTCATTTGATCGTTTTGAACGCCGCGCTGAAGGCCTTCCTTGAGCTGCATTTACTATCAACTTCTGCGTTGTAAATCAGAATGTATATAAATCATTCGGAAGATATGTTGATGACATTTCCTTATTGAAAGCAGAAAAACACGTTTTTAAACTTGACATAACAGGCCTTATGGGTAATAGTTTACTAGTAAATCTATATGACAGTTGTATGTAGGTACATCTGGAGTCGTTAAGTTTCATGGGGTAGGTTTTCCCATCTTACGCAAAAGAGTATAGAGGTGTCATAACTTGTCGTAAAACATCATGTATTGCTGGATTAACTCGTATGACTGATTGTATGCCAATGTTCTAATGAAGTCTGTTTGGTGAATCATCTAGACTCTTAAAGCCTGTGGCAGAAATGCTTTCAGAGCCTTGATTGTTCAGCAGTTTGGTTTTTAACATCACTTCTTCATTCTCTTCATTCTTTTCCTTTTTTTTTTTTTTTTTTTTGAGCATTTCAAAATGTTCACTACATTCAAAATGTTCACTACCTACAAGAGACCAGCTTCTTTCATAATACAAATTTCACAAACTCGGCTACTTGGATTTATTTGGTTCCATCAACTATATTAAAGGCTTAGTTCACACAAAATGAAAATTCTCACGCTCATGTCGTTCCACACCCGTAAGACCTTCGTTCATTTTCGGAATACATATCAAGATATTTTTGATGAAATCCGGGAGGTATCTGACTCTATAAACAGCAATTTAACAACTACTTTCAAGGTCCAGAAAGGTACTAAAGACATCGTTAAAATAGTCCATGTGACAACAGTGGTAAAAATGATCCTCCCTGTTTACGTCCAGTGCTTCCAGGTTCTACGTCAGAATGCCAACTCATTATTGGCCGGCTCCAGCGTTAGCATTACATACATGCGTTTTACTTCTCACATGAACAGCATCGGCCAATAATGAGTCGGCGTTCTGACGTAGAACCTGAAAGCGCTGGATGTAAACAGAGAATGACACAGAAGAAAGGATATCATTGAATAAAGTTGTTATTTCTATTTTGTTTTTTCACACAAAAAGTAATCTTGTCGCTCTATTAAATTAAAGTGGTTGAACCACAGCGGTCAAGTGGGCTATTTTAACTTTAGTACCTTTCTGGACCTTGAAAGTGGTGGTTATATTGCTGTCTGTGGAGGAGTCAGATACTTCTCGGATTTCATCAAAAATATCTTAATTTGTGTCCCCAGCAGGACCCAAGGTTTCAGAACCTTTCCCAAAGCATCACACTGTTTCCGTCAGATTGCCTTCTTCCCATAGTGCAAGCTGGTGCCATGTGTTCCCCAGGTAAGTGATGCACACGCACACGGCCAACCACGTCATGTAAAAGAAAATGTGATTCATCAGACCAGGCCACCTTCTTCAATTGTTCCGTGGTCCAGTTCTGATGCTCACTGTTCGCACTTTCATCGGTGTACAGGGGTTCGCATGGGTCCCCTGACTGGTCTGCGCTATGCAGCCCCATACACAACAAACAGTGTATTCTGACACCTTTCTATCAGAACCAGCATTAACTTCTTAAGCAATTTGAGCTACAGAGGCTCATCTGTTGGATCGGACCACACTGGCCAGCCTTAGCTCTCCATGTGCATCAATGAGCCTTGGCCACCCGTGACCCTGTCGGACAGATGGGATATTCCCCGAAAGGCAAAAGCTTGTATTATAATTTCCTCTGCGCCCATTGCAAATTGAAGCATTTTTACTTTCTGCTCAGCCTAAGCTTTTCTGGGTCAGTACATCTACTTTGGGTTGCCAAATGTATAGTGTAAATGCAAATGTTGGATATACACTCACCTAAAGGATCATTAGGAACACCATGCTAATACTGTGTTTGACCCCCTTTCGCCTTCAGAACTGCCTTAATTCTACATGGCATTGATTCAACAAGGTGCTGAAAGCATTCTTTAGAAATGTCAGCCTATATTGATAGGATAGCATCTTGCAGTTGATGGAGATTTGTGGGATGCACATAAAGGGAACAAAGCTCCCCTTCCACCACATCCCAAAGATGCTCTATTGGGTTGAGATCTGGTGACTGTGGGGGCCATTTTAGCACAGTGAACTCATTGTCATGTTCAAGCAACCAGTTTGAAATGATTCGAGCTTTGTGACATGGTGCATTATCCTGCTGGAAGTAGCCATCAGAGGATGGGTACATGGTGGTCATAAAGGGATGGACATGGTCAGAAACAATGCTCAGGTAGGCCGTGGCATTTAAACGATGCCCAATCGGCACTAAGGGACCTAAAATGTGCCAAGAAAACAACCCCCACACCATTACACCACCACCACCAGCCTGCATAGTGGTAACAAGGCATGATGGATCCATGTTCTCATTATGTTTACGCCAAATTCTGACTCTACCATCTGAATGTCTCAACAGAAATCGAGACTCCTCAGACCAGGTAACATTTTTCCGGTCTTCAACTGTCCAATTTTGGTGAGCTCGTGCAAACTGTAGCCTCTTTTTCTTATTTGTAGTGGAGATGAGTGGTACCCGGTGGGGTCTTCTGCTGTTGTAGCCCATCCGCCTCAAGGTTGTGCGTGTTGTGGCTTCACAAATGCTTTGCTGCAGACCTCGGTTGTAACGAGTGGTTATTTCAGTCAAAGTTGCTCTTCTATCAGCTTGAATCAGTCGGCCCATTCTCCTCTGACCTCTAGCATCAACAAGACATTTTCGCCCACAGGACTGCTTTTTCCCTTTTCACACCATTCTTTGTAAACCCTAGAAATGGTTGTGCTTGAAAATCCCACTAACTGAGCAGATTGTGAAATACCGGCCCGTCTGGCACCAACAACCATGCCACGCTCAAAATTGCTTAAATCACCTTTTTTTTTCCCATTCTGACATTCAGTTTGGAGTTCAGGAGATTGTCTTGACCAGGACCACACCCCTAAAGGTATTGAAGCAACTGCCATGTGATTGGTTGATTAGATAATTGCATTAATGAGAAATTGAACAGGTGTTCCTAATAATCCTCTAGGTGAGTGTAGGTCACTTTCAAAAGAAAAGGTAAGCTGGTAATCAAAAAAAAAAAAAAAAATCAGATATAGTCAACAAAGTGGAACTGGACATCAAGACCTGCAGTGTAAATGCAGCCTTAGTTCATTAGTCGCCATGGTTTTTGATTTGCCCTCATGTGTCACACCTGTGTCTTTTTTAATTATTTTGTTTAGTCCCTAGTGTTTCTCTGTGTGTAGATCTCATCTTACTTTAGTTGTTGTTCTGTTAATGTTTCAATATGCCTGAGAGTTACAACGGTTTTGTTACTTTTAGTTTGTTATTAATAAATAAACTGCTGTGCATATAACCAGTTCATTTTGTTTTTCTTCTTTTCTGAATGCACTGGTAACAGATGTGTGATCAACAAATTGTATTAGCAGTCATTTAAGTCATTTAATCTTGGTATAAAGACAAGACTCTTTTCAGACGGAATTACTATATTGTGAAGTATTACTGTCATTGAAAAATTTCTCATAAGGGTAAAGATTACTGCCCTATCTAGTTTAATCAGAGAGCTACTAAAAAATCACTTAAACTAATGCTCAGTGCTTAAACCAAATTTTTAGAGTTATGTTCAAATAAAATACGCACTTTCGTTATAGAGAACTGAACCCAATTTTTATTTTGTTTTCTGTTTTTCTCAAACTTATACAAAACTCTGTCCTATTTTAATCCCATCAACTCTCTCAGCCAATCAAACCAATGTCAATCTACATACAGAAATGATTAACAGCTTCTATGTTCTTCACTTTGAGAGGAAGCTGCTTATTGAATGAGTTTTTCACCCATTGTGAAAAAATGTAGTTCAGTATAATTTTAACAGGAAGCCAGAATGAACACATTGCAGTTTGGGGTTGATCATCACAGATATGGCTGTCGAGGTGTAAAAGACAAAATGGTTTTAAAAAAAGGGGAAAAGCGGAAAAGTGGAAAAGCACTGATATCTCAAGATTATTTAGCTTTTTACATCTTTTGACTGGCTTTCTGCCTCCATCTCTCTTTTTCAGAAATGTTTTTTTTCCACCAAAGTACAAGCCCACAAATTATGTCGAATATGCACCCACAAACACACACACAGACTGTTCAGTATCTCCCCAAAACACTCAATCAGTCAAAAGCTGCTTTCCGTAGTTCCATATCAAAGGCTTGCCCATGCTTTCTGAGAAGAGACGGTTGAGGCAGAATAAGGGGCTGGTAAGTGCCATCGAGATGCTTAATGCATGCCTGCAGACAGTCTTTGGCTAGTTCAGCCAGCACGTTATCAGTGGAAGCCGGTAGATCCCCCTCCCCAAACACTAATTCCCAGCCTGGGCAGAGAGACCCTCGTAGTCGAGCAAATGGATTTACTGCTGCCAGTCGCAGGCCGGGATCTGCATTGCAAAACACATATGTGCTCGAGTCATTGACGGCAGGGAACACAGACTGGGCTGGCACAACTGCCTCTGTTTGTGCTTGTGTCGTATTTATGCCATCGCTCACTGGCTGTCAAGAGCATGACTGCAATTCTCAGAGTGGATTTGTCTGTTGCACAAGTGACCAAAACAGATAATAATTCTTGCAATTGTGCTGTGACATTAAAAATGTCCTCTTCAACCCAAAAGTATTTGTAAATGTTGTATTTAACTAAGATCAATAAATGCTTTTGTCATTGTTAAATTATGTTAAGTAATGGGACTTTATTGTAAAGTGATTTTACGTATTCCCAAACTCCAATGTTATTTTTTGTTTTCATTTTATTTTTATTATTTGCTGCTTTTGCGTCACAGATATTCCACAAGATACAAAAAATACTGTTCAGTAGTTTGCACAATTTAACTTGATATGATTGTTTGTAGCAGTTTTTGTTCTTGATGAGGATTTCTTGAATGCTGTAGTAAGGCCAGTAGGGGGCGCTCACCCTGTGATCTATGGGTCCTAATGCCCCAGTATAGTGATGAGGACACTATACTGTCAAAAAGCACCTCCCTTCGGATGAGATGTTAAACCGAAGTCGTACCTCTCTGTGGTCATATAAAAATTCCAGAATATCCTTTGAAAAAGAGTAAGGGTGTAACCCCAGAACCCTGGTGGTATTCGCCCATTGACCTCTTCCATCATCATGGCCTCTTAATCATCCCCATATCTTCTGACTGGCGTCATCACTCTCCTCTCCACCAATAAGATGGTGTGTGGTGTCCGTTCTGATGCACTATGGCTCCCGTCACATCACTGGTAGTTGAAGAGATTTCCCCTTCCGTATAAAACGTTTTGAGTATCGAGAAAAGCGCTATATAAAGGTATGATGAAAAAGTATGATGTTGAGATCCTACTTTGCCAGACTATCCCATGGCATTACTATTAAATGAAATGTGTTACAATATTGTGTTACTTTCTAAAAAAGATACTAATTGCGCTACTTTTTATGGAAAGCAATCGTTACATTTTCTGACCTGGGCCAGGCTTGCTTGTTTGTTTTTCAATAACACAAAAAGAAAGAATAAAAGAGTTTTGACAAATGTAAATGCCTGCTTCACGCCGAACAAGCCTCAGTTTGAAGGAAATGCAAATGAACACCTGTACAGTAGAGGGCGCAGTTCAAATAAACCTTTCAGCTGTGCTGCCATTTTGGATTGCAGTTTGGATCATCGAAGGTGCAGCAGCAAACGCATTGGTTCATAAGGTGAGTTTAAATACATAAACCCTCAGTTTCACAGACGAGGCTTAAGTCGAGTCCCAGAATAAAATGCATGTTTGAGCTGATTTAACTGAAATGCATCTTAAAATGTGTTAGTGCATTTGTTTCGTCTCAAGATGCACACCAGTAATGTTTTTAGTGAACGTTTAGAAAAGCTACTTAATTGTCCTAATTGAACTAAGGCCTAATTCTGGCATAGACTAAGCCCTGTCTGTAAGACCCAGCTGAAGTACATATTTAATTAATGCTGGTTTGCATAATATTATGAATTTGCATTTTGCTGTTTTTATTTCGTTTTGAGGAATGCTGAAATTTGGCAGCATGAGAGCTGTCATTCAATAAATGGAAAAGTAACTTCCGCAAGTTTGAAAAAGTAACTCAGATATTTTGCTGTAGTGTAAATATGTAGAGACTGTGATGTCTAGAACAAAGGCGCCCTTCCCCTCGTTTCTTTAATATGCTCTGACAATGGATGAAGGTTTCATTTGCACCTAATCAGATCCAGTAAGACATGCCCAGATGCATCCACCAATAACTAAGGTCATATGACAGAGAGGCCATGAGGCCAATTCCTGAGAGAGACACCCTCACATCTCATAAACGTTAGGAAGTTCCCAGCATACCCCTCTGGGCCCCACCAGTTCCAGTGAAATATTAAAGGCTTGCATCTGCCATTATGCACATCATGCATTTGATTAAACCTGATGTGTGCACAATTAAGAGGGTTTGCAGTCCGTGTTAAACAAAAGAATCATTTAAAACTTTATCATTTAACAAATTCTGTAATGAGATCTGCAGTCCAAAACCTTAGAATTAAAAAAAAACAAAAAAAAAAACAGTAAAACTGACTTACCTTGATTTATTCCTTCACAACCTTATTTTTTGAATATTGTGCATGTGGGTAGTTGTGGCCTAATGGTGAGGGAGTCGGGCTTGTAACCTGAAGGTTGCTGGTTCGATTCCCACACTGGCAGGGATTGAAGGTGGGGATTGTGAATAAACAGCACCCTCTCCACCTTCGATACCATGACTAAGATGCCCTTGAGCAAGATACCTAACCTCTAATTGCCTCACTTGTAAGTCGCTTTGAATAAAAGTGTCTGCTAAATGTAAAATGAGTGTAATTTGTTATGTTTTAGTTACTATGAGTGAATGTTCACGTCAATTTGATCAAAAATACAGTAAACAGTCATTTTTTTTCAGTGTCACATGATCCTTCAGAAATGCTAATTTGCTGCTCAAGAAACATTTCTGAATATTATCAATGTTAAAAGTAACTGTGCTGCTTCATATTTTTGTGGAAACCGTGATGTTTTTTTGTTGTTGTTGTTGTTTGTTTTTTTCAGGATTCTTGAATAAATCTAATGAATAAAAATTCAAAAGAACAGCATTTATTTGAAATAGAGATTTTTGGCACTTTTGATAGATTTAATCCAAGTACTCATTTCTTTCAAAAAAAAAAACTGATCCAGTAGTGTAGATGAACAAGTACACTTGCACTTATAAATGTAAATCATCACTGAACATAATTTTGGTTATTGATTTAATATAATATGACCTATTAGAGGCAAATTTACAAACTACCTCCAATTTAGTTTAACTTGGTGACAGGCCTCAGTTGTTTGATGAAACATCTCTCTAAATAGCAAGCTATCTAAAGTTGTTCTTAACTGCAATAAATAAATAAAATAAAATAAAATAATAAATAAAATAATAAAAAAAAAATTAATAATAAATAAAAGATTATTATTAAAAATTAGATCACCCTTTATATTAAGTGTCTTTAAAAAAATTATTCAAAAAAAATATTAGGTGCAATGTATTTGTTGTGTCCACGTTGCATTGCAAAACACTTGGGTAACACTTTATTTTACAGTGTCGTTGTTACATATGTTACATGTAATTATCATAACTATAACTATAAATAATACATAATAATAATACATGCCGCTAACCATTAACCAAACCAAAACCTAATCCTAAACCAATAGTAAGTGCATGTAGTTACTTAATATTACTCATTACTTAAATGTATAATTACAGTTTAACAAAGACACCTTAAAATAAAGTGTAACCAACTTAAGGGTGAGGTTAGGGACAGGTTTTCTGGTATTGAGTTGGTTAAGGTGCAAGTGAAGGCTCAACAGTGTAATTCTAGATGTAAGTAGTAAACTTAATTGCAGATGTAATTACATGCAGGCATTTTTTAAATATAAGAACAATGTAAAGACATGTATGTATGCAATAACTCCGTATCAAATGATTGGGTTACACTTTATTTTAAAGTGTCCGTGTTACAGTGTAATTATACATTTATGTACTGATTAAATATAATTATGTCTACATACTATAGCCTTGGGGTTGGAAAAGGGGTGTGGTAATGATGTAATTATGCACAATTTATAGTAATCAGTATAACTACTTGCTTTTGCATAATTTGCAGTGTAAAAAGTGTTATATAAGTAAAGGTGACTTGACTTGACATGTAACCTGCGTTAGAAGGACACTGTAAAATAAAGTGGCTGTATTAGATTTTAAAGACATTTAATATAAAGTGACACCAAAAATTGCATAGTTCCTTTTCTCGTATCATTTTTGCCTTTTATAAAAGAGGAGAATAGCACATACAATGGCATTGTATTTCACAGCAACACAGATGTGTGATAAACCACACATGATATCTGAAGGACATGCTGAAATACCAGCAATGTTTGAATGCACAAATATGTAACTGAGTCGCAGGAATACAAACCATCTGATAATTATTGGATGCAGGTGTTCGCTAATGCCTAAATTTATGTTCATAACATACTGATTCATGTCATTGGGAACTAAAGGAGACACGACCATTCTATTGTCGATGTCCTGCTCCTCATACCGTCTCTGATTGTAATATTTTTGACCAACACACTGAATCCCTCAGCGTTCATCTGACTCCATACACCAAAACATCATGCAGTTGATATTTGCATATGTGGGTCCCTGCTGACTTGGCTGTGTGCGGCGTGAAGACAGAATCCTTTTGTAGTAGCTTTTTGAGGCTCACATTTCAGCTCCACAATAGATACAGATCACAAAACTGAAATATGAATGAGGATAAATGATGTGTTTGGAGAGCAGCCACAGGGTGAGAGCTAGGTCACGAGTCCTAGTCAAGAGCTTCTTTAAAGGTGAAACGGAAGTTGTGATTGTTTTTTTTCTTCTTGATCGTGATGTACTTCCAAGTAAAATGGCTTCTCAAACAAGAAAAAATGTTGATTTTGTCCTTGAGGAAAATTTTTGATTTTTGATTGAATAGTTTTGGTTTTCTATTGGTCGATCTCATTTGAGCGACAGGTTGCCCCGCCCTTGTACCAGTAGACATATCATCAGAGAAGAGATGTCGCTGTAAGAGGGAGTGGAAGTTATTTTAGAGTTAGTTATTGGAGTGGAGTTATTACGGTGGCCGAGAGAGCTCAACGCGCTGCAAATAAGAAAATAGAAAAAAACACCAGCAAATTAAGAAAATGTGATCATCAGTTTGACAACACATGTGCTGCAAATCCTCACAACACAAGCAAACACAGAAACGAGTTTTGTGAGGATTTGCAGTGCCTTTCTGTGTTTACTTGTTTTGTGAGGATTTGCAGTGCGTTTCTGTGTTTGCTTGTTTTGTGAGGATATGCAGCACGTTTCTGTGTTTGCTTGTTTTGTGAGGATTTGCAGTGCGTTTCTGTGTTTGCTTGTTTTGTGAGGATTTGCAGTGCGTTTCTGTGTTTGCTTGTTTTGTGAGAATTTGCAGTGCGTTTCTGTGTTTGCTTGTGTTGTGACAATTTGCAGCGCATTTCTGTGTTTGCTTGTGTTGTGAGGATTTGCAGTGTGTTTCTGTGTTTGCTTGTGTTGTGAGGATTTGCAGTGTGTTTCTGTGTTTGCTTGTTTTGTGAGGATTTGCAGTTTGTTTCTGTGTTTTCTTGTGTTGTGAGGATTTGCAGCACGTTTCTGTGTTTGCTTGTTTTGTGAGGATTTGCAGTGCGTTTCTGTGTTTGCTTGTTTTGTGAGGATTTGCAGTGCGTTTCTGTGTTTGCTTGTGTTGTGAGGATTTGCAGCGCGTTTCTGTGTTTGCTTGTTTTGTGAGGATTTGCAGCGCGTTTCTGTGTTTGCTTGTGTTGTGAGGATTTGCAGTGCGTTTCTGTGTTTGCTTGTTTTGTGAGAATTTGCAGTGCGTTTCTGTGTTTGCTTGTGTTGTGACAATTTGCAGTGCATTTCTGTGTTTGCTTGTGTTGTGACAATTTGCAGCGCGTTTCAGTGTTTGCTTGTTTTGTAAGGATTTGCAGTGTTTTTCTGTGTTTGCTTGTTTTGTGAGGATTTGCGGCACGTTTTTGTCTGTTCTTCTGTTGTGAGGATTTGAAGCACGTTTCTGTGTTTTCTTGTGTTGTGAGGATTTGCAGTGCGTTTCTGTGTTTGCTTGTTTTGTGAGGATTTGCAGTGCATTTCTGTGTTTGCTTGTTTTGTGAGGATTTGCAGCACGTTTTTGTGTGTTCTTGTGTTGTGAGGATTTGCAGTGTTTTTCTGTGTTTGCTTGTTTTGTGAGGATTTGCAGTGTGTTTCTGTGTTTTCTTGTTTTGTGAGGATTTGCAGTGCGTTTCTGTGTTTTCTTGTTTTGTGAGGATTTGCAGTGTGTTTCTGTGTTTGCTTGTGTTGTGAGGATTTGCAGTGTGTTTCTGTGTTTGCTTGTGTTGTGAGGATTTGCAGTGTGTTTCTGTGTTTGCTTGTTTTGTGAGGATTTGCAGCACGTTTTTGTCTGTTCTTGTTGTGAGGATTTGAAGCACGTTTCTGTGTTTTCTTGTGTTGTGAGGATTTGCAGTGCGTTTCTGTGTTTGCTTGTTTTGTGAGGATTTGCAGTGCATTTCTGTGTTTTCTTGTTTTGTGAGGATTTGCAGTGTGTTTCTGTGTTTGCTTGTTTTGTGAGGATTTGCAGTGCGTTTCTGTGTTTGCTTGTGTTTTGAGGATTTGCAGCGCGTTTCTGTGTTTGCTTGTTTTGTGAGGATTTGCAGCGCGTTTCTGTGTTTGCTTGTGTTGTGAGGATTTGCAGTGCGTTTCTGTGTTTGCTTGTTTTGTGAGAATTTGCAGTGCGTTTCTGTGTTTGCTTGTGTTGTGACAATTTGCAGTGCATTTCTGTGTTTGCTTGTATTGTGACAATTTGCAGCGCGTTTCAGTGTTTGCTTGTTTTGTAAGGATTTGCAGTGTTTTTCTGTGTTTGCTTGTTTTGTGAGGATTTGCAGCACGTTTTTGTCTGTTCTTGTTGTGAGGATTTGAAGCACGTTTCTGTGTTTTCTTGTGTTGTGAGGATTTGCAGTGCGTTTCTGTGTTTGCTTGTTTTGTGAGGATTTGCAGTGCATTTCTGTGTTTGCTTGTTTTGTGAGGATTTGCAGCACGTTTTTGTGTGTTCTTGTGTTGTGAGGATTTGCAGTGTTTTTCTGTGTTTGCTTGTTTTGTGAGGACTTGCAGTGTGTTTCTGTGTTTGCTTGTTTTGTGAGGATTTGCAGTGCGTTTCTGTGTTTTCTTGTTTTGTGAGGATTTGCAGTGTGTTTCTGTGTTTGCTTGTGTTGTGAGGATTTGCAGTGTGTTTCTGTGTTTGCTTGTGTTGTGAGGATTTGCAGTGTGTTTCTGTGTTTGCTTGTTTTGTGAGGATTTGCAGCACGTTTTTGTGTGTTCTTGTTTTGTGAGGATTTGCAGTGCGTTTCTGTGTTTTCTTGTTTTGTGAGGATTTGCAGTGTGTTTCTGTGTTTGCTTGTGTTGTGAGGATTTGCAGTGTGTTTCTATGCTTGCTTGTGTTGTGAGGATTTGCAGTGTGTTTCTGTGTTTGCTTGTTTTGTGAGGATTTGCAGTGTGTTTCTCTCTTTTCTTGTGTTGTGAGGATTTGCAGCACGTTTCTGTGTTTGCTTGTTTTGTGAGGATTTGCAGTGCGTTTCTGTGTTTGCTTGTTTTGTGAGGATTTGCAGTGCGTTTCTGTGTTTGCTTGTTTTGTGAGAATTTGCAGTGCGTTTCTGTGTTTGCTTGTGTTGTGACAATTTGCAGCGCATTTCTGTGTTTGCTTGTGTTGTGACAATGTGCAGCGCATTTCAGTGTTTGCTTGTTTTGTAAGGATTTGCAGTGTTTTTCTGTGTTTGCTTGTTTTGTGAGGATTTGCAGCACGTTTTTGTCTGTTCTTCTGTTGTGAGGATTTGAAGCACGTTTCTGTGTTTTCTTGTGTTGTGAGGATTTGCAGTGCGTTTCTGTGTTTGCTTGTTTTGTGAGGATTTGCAGTGCATTTCTGTGTTTGCTTGTTTTGTGAGGATTTGCAGCACGTTTCTGTGTTTTCTTGTGTTGTGAGGATTTGCAGTGTTTTTCTGTGTTTGCTTGTTTTGTGAGGACTTGCAGTGTGTTTCTGTGTTTGCTTGTTTTGTGAGGATTTGCAGTGCGTTTCTGTGTTTTCTTGTTTTGTGAGGATTTGCAGTGTGTTTCTGTGTTTGCTTGTGTTGTGAGGATTTGCAGTGTGTTTCTGTGTTTGCTTGTGTTGTGAGGATTTGCAGTGTGTTTCTGTGTTTGCTTGTTTTGTGAGGATTTGCAGTGTGTTTCTCTCTTTTCTTGTGTTGTGAGGATTTGCAGCACGTTTCTGTGTTTGCTTGTTTTGTGAGGATTTGCAGTGCGTTTCTGTGTTTGCTTGTTTTGTGAGGATTTGCAGTGCGTTTCTGTGTTTGCTTGTTTTGTGAGAATTTGCAGTGCGTTTCTGTGTTTGCTTGTGTTGTGACAATTTGCAGCGCATTTCTGTGTTTGCTTGTGTTGTGACAATGTGCAGCGCATTTCAGTGTTTGCTTGTTTTGTAAGGATTTGCAGTGTTTTTCTGTGTTTGCTTGTTTTGTGAGGATTTGCAGCACGTTTTTGTCTGTTCTTCTGTTGTGAGGATTTGAAGCACGTTTCTGTGTTTTCTTGTGTTGTGAGGATTTGCAGTGCGTTTCTGTGTTTGCTTGTTTTGTGAGGATTTGCAGTGCATTTCTGTGTTTGCTTGTTTTGTGAGGATTTGCAGCACGTTTCTGTGTTTTCTTGCGTTGTGAGGATTTGCCATGCATTTCTGTGTTTTCTTGTGTTGTGAGGATTTGCAGCACGTTTCTGTGTTTTCTTGCGTTGTGAGGATTTGCCATGCATTTCTGTGTTTTCTTGCGTTGTGAGGATTTGCAGCACGTTTCTGTGTTTTCTTGCGTTGTGAGGATTTGCCATGCATTTCTGTGTTTTCTTGCGTTGTGAGGATTTGCAGCACGTTTCTGTGTTTTCTTGCGTTGTGAGGATTTGCCATGCATTTCTGTGTTTTCTTGTGTTGTGAGGATTTGCAGCACGTTTCTGTGTTTTCTTGCATTGTGAGGATTTGCCATGCATTTCTGTGTTTTCTTGCGTTGTGAGGATTTGCAGTGGGTATCTGTGTTTTCTTGCGTTGTGAGGATTTGCCATGCATTTCTGTGTTTTCTTGCGTTGTGAGGATTTGCAGCACGTTTCTGTGTTTTCTTGCGTTGTGAGGATTTGCAGTGGGTTTCTGTGTTTTCTTGCGTTGTGAGGATTTGCCATGCATTTCTGTGTTTGCTTGCGTTGTGAGGATTTGCAGCACGTTTCTGTGTTTTCTTGCGTTGTGAGGATTTGCCATGCATTTCTGTGTTTTCTTGCGTTGTGAGGATTTGCAGCACGTTTCTGTGTTTTCTTGCATTGTGAGGATTTGCAGTGGGTATCTGTGTTTTCTTGCGTTGTGAGGATTTGCCATGCATTTCTGTGTTTTCTTGCGTTGTGAGGATTTGCGGCACGTTTCTGTGTTTTCTTGCGTTGTGAGGATTTGCAGCACGTTTCTGTGTTTTCTTGCGTTGTGAGGATTTGCAGTGCGTTTCTGTGTTTTCTTGTGTTGTGAGGATTTGCAGTGGGTTTCTGTGTTTTCTTGCGTTGTGAGGATTTGCCATGCATTTCTGTGTTTGCTTGCGTTGTGAGGATTTGCAGCACGTTTCTGTGTTTTCTTGTGTTGTGAGGATTTGCAGTGCGTTTCTGTGTTTTCTTGTGTTGTGAGGATTTGCAGTGCGTTTCTGTGTTTTCTTGTGTTGTGAGGATTTGCAGTGCGTTTCTGTGTTTTCTTGCGTTGTGAGGATTTGCAGTGCGTTTCTGTGTTTTCTTGTGTTGTGAGGATTTGCAGTGCGTTTCTGTGTTTTCTTGTGTTGTGAGGATTTGCAGTGCGTTTCTGTGTTTTCTTGCGTTGTGAGGATTTGCCATGCATTTCTGTGTTTGCTTGCGTTGTGAGGATTTGCAGCACGTTTCTGTGTTTTCTTGCGTTGTGAGGATTTGCAGTGGGTTTCTGTGTTTTCTTGCGTTGTGAGGATTTGCCATGCATTTCTGTGTTTGCTTGCGTTGTGAGGATTTGCAGCACGTTTCTGTGTTTTCTTGTGTTGTGAGGATTTGCAGTGCGTTTCTGTGTTTTCTTGTGTTGTGAGGATTTGCAGTGCGTTTCTGTGTTTTCTTGCGTTGTGAGGATTTGCCATGCATTTCTGTGTTTGCTTGCGTTGTGAGGATTTGCAGCACGTTTCTGTGTTTTCTTGCGTTGTGAGGATTTGCAGTGGGTTTCTGTGTTTTCTTGCGTTGTGAGGATTTGCCATGCATTTCTGTGTTTGCTTGCGTTGTGAGGATTTGCAGCACGTTTCTGTGTTTTCTTGTGTTGTGAGGATTTGCAGTGCGTTTCTGTGTTTTCTTGTGTTGTGAGGATTTGCAGTGCGTTTCTGTGTTTTCTTGTGTTGTGAGGATTTGCAGCGCGATTCTGTGTTTTCTTACTGCGTTGCATTCCCCAGATTCAGCTGCATTCCCAACCCATCCTGCCGCAGACGGGAGTCAGGAGGGTTTATTTCGCCCAGGTGAAATTGTACTGACAAGCTTTTAATTAAAGTTTTCCCACAATCCTCTCCCGCCCCGTGCCCCGGGAGTACATTCCACATTCTGTGTGGCCCTTGCCAACCGACTGAAAGTCAAAAAGGAAGTGTTTTATTTTCCAAATCCCTTGCAGACAGCAATAGGACACTGTGTTATACAATCTGTTTAGTTTCTTTAGTGTGCTGTGAGGCAGAATGGGCATGCATGAAGTGGTGTTTATAGCAATAATTAAACACATCTGCCGTCAGAGGGTGGGAGAAACACCCAGCCCTGTGTGCGGTTACCCCTGGGCCCGTGGCAGCCCCAATCTGTGTCTTTATTACTAAAACAGGTGTGGCGTATCAAGGCCAAGGGCACCGAGTCAAGAGACATGCAAATTCATATGCGAAGGAGAACACATAGGAGCCCGTCTGCACGGACACCAAAGTGTTTTATTTTGATCTTCGGCTTGTCATAATTGTACATTTCATGAAGCGTACGTGATTTAGAACATAGAGCAGGAGTGAAATCCTACACGCCGACGTATGAGTGCAGCGTTGTCATTTCAGCTGTGCAATTCATTCATATTTCGTTTTCTGAAGGAAGCAAATGTGTTCTTTCATTTTCAACTTCAGCACAGAGGGGGCAGTACAACACAAGTGTGGAAATGTTCGCTTTGCTTCATCTGCCAGATTTACAGGGTGAGTTTAAAACTCTTGACTTCAACTGAGCCTTCACCTTCCAACAAGTATTGTTTTATAGGGACCACTTTATATTAGGGTGTTTAACTACGATGTAATAACATTTAAATGAATCATTTGATACAGTGCACTTAATGCACTTAATGTTTTTACATTGTACTTATATATACATATATATATATATATATATATATTTTTTTTTATTAATTATTATTTTTTATTTTAGATCTTTATTTTACAGTCCTGTTCCCCATGTACGTACTGCGTACTTGCATTTTATAGTAATTACAATAACTGGGTAATAACCCCTAAACCTAACCTTAACCCATAGTTACCTTGTATTACCTATTATTTTCTTAGGTAAGTACACGGAACTGCACATATTATAAAATAAAGTGCAACCAAAATATTTGCATGTAATTACAGCTGTAATTAATATTTAAATTACATCTATAATTAAATGTTTGACCTACCCACCAAACCTGTTCCTAACCATAACCATATCTCACCTCAATAGCAGAAAATGAATTGCATTTTACTTATTTATTCTTAGTAGTTAAGGACACCTAATATAATGTGTGACCTTTAATAGTTCACCCAAAATGTAAACTTTGGCATCTTTTACTCACCCTCATGTGGTTCTGACCCCACATTATTTTTTTTCCAAATTGGGGGGGAGCAGAATAACCGTGACATAAAAGAACTGATTATATTATGAGGCACATTGAAATAAGGAAATAATACATGAGGGGTAAAACCTTTGGTTTGAATTAATCTTGTAATGTAGTAGTAGTAGTAGTAAACACACACTTCACTTCATTCACAAGTATTTCTTCAAGCAGTAGGTTGGAAAATATTTAACTAACATCAGACTCAGATGATTTTTTAAACTGTTATTTTTTGATGTTTTTTGAGTATCGTATCATACGACCATTCTCTAAATTCCTTAATTAAACATTTTTGCGTTTTAAACTTTTAAGACTTTTTCAGACTTCTGACAACCAATCATATTTTATTAACACCTTTCAAAAATCACTCACTCTTGCTTAGAACAAATCAGCCAATATTTAAATCTATTAATAGAACAAAACCAACCAATATTTAAACATTAATAGAACAAAACTGCCCAATATTTAAATCTCTTAATAGAATAAACCTTCACAATATTTACATCTCTTAATTGCTTTGAACACTCAGACATGTCCGAGTAACTCCCGTACTCATATGGACTGTAAATACAATATATCGCTCAGCCCTAAAATTTGCTCAAAGCACTAAGACATTATAAACACAGCAATACGAATTTCATGATGTGTATTGTGAAAATCGCTATACATTAAATTTGACCTGACTCGACTTGACCTCTCTAAGACTTTTCAGCTGTATGTTGAGAGTGGATACAATACAACATTGCACACATCTGAGAATCAGTGGAAAACACAGGCCTGCATTATTTGAATAGTGCGCTTTTGAGCCCTGAGGTGTATTGAAGGTACTTCCGCACCTGCTGCTCTCATTTACACCTCTTGGATTCTTTCCTGTATTTTTTTGCTCTCAATGCACAACGAGTGCAACGGATGTGTCGACGGATTCGGGGATCTCAAGGGGGAAAAACTTTCCTGTTCATTCAACACGAGGTCCGTTCACATGAGAGAAAGAGAGTGTGTCTGACACTCGAAGAAAAGTCCGCAAAAATAGGACACAACGTACTGTGTTAATATGAAAGTGTTTTCCATATTGATTTTTCACAGGTGTTTTCCCATATTTTAAATGACGCATTATGCTTGTTGTGTTTTACGGTTAAAGGAAATGTCTGTAAACTTAACGTCAACGTGGAATTAAAATGTACAATTCTTGTTTTTATGGAATATGTGAGTATTTATTTACTATAAATGATTTGTTTGGGCTTATCGTGTTTTTTTTTTTTTTTAATTCATGTTAAATATTTTACTTTATTACACAGTTATAAAAGTTAGTTCCCCTCACTTTTGCAGCAACATCTCTTCTCTGATGACATCTTTACTCACATGAGATTGACCAATAGCAAACCACAATCATCTCATCAATTCCCCGTTGACAAAATCAAGTCCCGCCCTACATTTTTTCTTGACCGAGAAGCCGTTTCACTTGGATATACACCACAATAAGGAAGACGGTCGCAACTTCCGTTTCATGCCGACTTATCCTGACAGAAATTCATCCATTTTTCTACTGATTTTTTTCTGCTTACAGTGTGTCCATTCTATTAACAAACTGCCGCCAGGTACGCCGCTCAACACGGGAGCACCATCAGCAAGTCGAGCTTTATTTGGACCTCGCCAGATTATGCCTGAGTCAATATTTTATCAGGCATGCTCAGCAAGCGCATGCAGATGTATGGTTGCTTCTCGATCCCCTTAAAGTACTTCCCCTCCTCCCTTTGAGAGTGGAACACTTCTGTCCAAATCAGACACAATACATCTCGTAATCTCCCTGCTCTGATATCCAGCTTAATGTGTCTGCGCATTCCTCACGCAGACGGCCGCTGCAACTTATCATTTTGAAAAGAAAAAGCAGACTCATCCCTCCTTTCTTCTGACCCGTCCGTGTCAGAGCCGAAGTGAAAAGTGTGAGTCCCGCAGACGCGTGGGTCTGTATCGACCTGATTGAATTAGTGTACACAGCAGCCCGACATTACAGCTCTAATAGAAAGCTTTAAAGCGCTCTGCACAGAGCACAGCCGAGGCCGATGCCATGGATTGGGTTGCCTGTCTTTCTTCACCTCCTTCTCAGCCAAGCAGCAGGAAACAGCTGGCTTGAATCGCTGAGTGCTTCTAATGAATTGAAATCTTGGGGCGTAAGGATGGACTGATTAGATGAGAAAAGACTAATATTCCTGTGTGACTAGGCTGAGTGCTGATGGTCTAGAAAGGCATGCTCCGCTCAAAGAGATGCCACGATAAACACCCTCTCGCGGGCCGCAAATGGGGAGGAACCTTATTTATAGAAGAGGAGGAGGGTACTAGGGAATCTCAATATGAGAGGGTTGCCTTTTCATTTGTGGGACTGGGCAGGGACAAAAACGGACAAACATGCTGCTGTGTTAACCTCAGACACGCATCTCAGTCTTATGGTTCTCTTGCATGTCTCTGAAATGGGCAAAAATAGTTTTCTTAAGCAAAATTTTTTATAAATAAAAGATTCTTGCTCTGTTTTCATTATGACCTTCAAAGACCACATGAAATGGCCTGACAAGTGTGGTTTTGCATCATGACAGTTTCCCTGTTTAATTGAAAGTGAAGTGACTGAAAAAGTGACGTGACATGTAGCCAAGTATGGTGTCCCATACTCAGAATTTGTGCTCTGCATTTCACCCTTCCAAGTGAACACACACACCCGGAGCAGGTGGGACATATCACAAAAAGCTTTCAGGGTGAGGGAACATTTTCATTCAGGAGGACATTTGTCTGTGTTGGGCTCATTTTAGAGGAAAATGGTACAATTTCCATGCATGTGAAATTCGACCCACGGGATGAGCGGGATTCGAACTGGCTTCTCCGGCATGGGATGTGGGCACGCTAACAACTGTCAGTCACTAGCACACCTTTCAAGGCGGAATGAGGTTTACACGCACAGATCCTACTAGCTCTTGCTTCCATTACACTCAACCCCCTAAACCTCACTCCCATCCGGGTCACGGCACCAAATATAACCAGTCCTACTCGAACCCCTCTGAGAGGGATTCTGGCGTCTCCAGCGTGGGAGGCAGGCATGCAAACAAGGATGCCAAAGACCGCAGCCTCTAGTATAAGTCGCCACTGCACCTCTTGAGGCCAGGAGAGTGAGGTTTACACACACAGTTGTTACTAGCTTAATTTCATTATACTTACCCCCTAAACATCACTCCCAATCCGGGTCACGGCACCAAATGTAACTGGTAACGCACACGCACAGCCGGGATTCGAACTAGCAAAGGAGGCGGGCGTCGCATAACAAGGACGCTAAAGATTGTATCCTCTAGCGTCAGTTGCTACCACGCCTCTTGAAACCAGGGGAGGGAGCTCTTACTAGCTTACATCCATTATACTCACCGGCCTAAACCCCCCTAAACCTCACTTCCATCCGGATCACGGCACCGAATGTAACCGACCGCGACAGAACTTTGGCCAAACCTAGTAAGGTTCTCTCAAAGTTATGAACAAATATTCTTAAGGTAACCTTAATAGAACATTTAATCAATGTTGTCTGCTCTTTAATAATGTTCTCAAAATATTAGCACAAAGACATTGTACATGTAACATTTTAATTTAGCATTTTTTAAATGTTACTAATCAGAGAACATTCAAAAATAACGTTCCCATCTGCAAAACGAAAAAAAAATGGAATGTTCGCTTAACATTCACATAACCGAGACAAAAATGTTTTTAAAACTAATAACTTAATTAAAATGTTTTATTTGATTACCTGCTTGTCATGTGACCAATTACCTGCATTAGAGAACCACGGACATGTTTTGTTACATTTTTTAACATTAACATCAATTTTTTAGGAATTCTTCAAGTAAATGCTTTAACCCAAAGTGGCTCGGCTGACTAACACGTTTTGAAGTCCTTGTTTGGAGATGTGTTCAGATTTGATTGTCTTCATATTGAGCTGTGTGAATGTCTCTTTCTGGGGCTATGCAGAAAGGCACTGTTGCTTACTGTTCAGGCCAAGAATGTTTATATATTATCTGAATGCCTGTCAATAGAGAAAAAAAAAATGCTCTTTTGTAGTCATACTCTATAATTACTGCATCTACCTGCAGTGACTAACAGGGCCATACTTTGGCCCCTTGTTTCAAGGACAGAAAAAGTACATTTATTTCATTAGAAGTAAATTATTTGACTAAATCATCTAAACCAGTCCTGTTTCTCAGTCCTGACCAATAAACCCATTTTATATCCTCCTGGGCCTTAAAACAGTGCCACTGATATCCCTTGCCTAACCATTTCCTAACTTAAATATCAATATTGTGAGGACAAGCTTAGCTTCTGCTCTGCTTCCAATGTGATGAAGTAGATGAAAAGACACAAACTGCTACTGTATCATCAATCGTTTGAGAACAGTTCTTCAACCAGACAATGAGGCCATTTTTGTTCATGTGTTGTTTAAAGGTTTAATTCACCCAAAAATGAAAATCCAGTCATCATTTACTCACCCTCATGACGTTCCAAACCGGTAAGACTTTTGTTTGTCTTCCAAACACAAATGAAGATCTTTTTAATGAATTCCAAGATGATTCGGTCCCTCCATTGACAGTTACGCAGCTACCACTTTAACACTTCAAAAAGCTCATAAAGAGATCTTAAAACTAATCCATATGAATTGAGCGGTTTAGTCCAAATTTTCCGAAGACACAAGACCACTTTACATGATGAACTGATTGAATTTAGGCTTTTATTCACATGTGAACATTCATCAACTCACACATCAGATATGGTAAACGGAAGCTCAAGTATGTTCGCTAGACTGGCAAGACCCAATGAGATTCATTCTCGTGTCTCAGGCAACCCTTTTGAGCTTCCACAAGAGGTTTGTTCTCGTGCATCAAGCAGGTTCGGTTGAGCTTCCGTTTGTGTTCACTGATTGTTGTGAATAAAAGCCTAAATTAATATATTTTACGATATCTTTATGAACTTTTTGAGGCGTCAAATTGTTAGTTGCAGAGGCTGTCAATGGAGGGACAGAAAGCTCTCAGATTTCTTCAAATAGACATGGCTCTGGCTTGAGTATGGACTGATATGCGAATATGTGCAGGGCTCTGCTACAATGTGTTGATGTGATTCTGATCCCAGGCCTTTCGTAATTTACAGCAAACAGTGAGTGTTCTTTCCTTTTCAACTGGTGAATCACTCCTTTTTATGTTACTTATCAAAAGCACAGTTGAAAGTTTATTGCATGGCTGCACTGTGAAAATATGAAAATTTGACAAACAAACAAAGAAAAGAGCAGCCTGTGACTACCCCTGGAGATACATTTTTATTTCTTCCCATAATACATTACAAAGGCAACACAGCAGCTGCTTTCGTCCTTGCATCTGTGGCAATTAATCGTGCTTTTAAATGTACTTAAGAAAAAAGTAATTCATGAAAGATCCTTTAATAACTCTCGTTTTTCTGTATAAAAGTGGAGTGCTTCGCAGGGAATTAATCTGCACATTTTTCAACACCAGTATTGTTATTAGTGGACTTAAAACTAGTGTATCCTTAATGAGATATGCAGATTAACCTTTTTGAAGTGGTTCATCGTTTTATAATCCTATCAAGAGAATCATTTGCCTCCTTGTATCTTGTACTTTGGTTGCACTCTAATCACTTTTCATTTTGGATAACTTAATAACATACTTAAATACAGTCTCTTGATACTTTTTTCACAGACACGTCGAAAGTAATTGAGAATAATCGTCGCGAGAACTCTCAGACAATAAGAAACGAGAAAGCGCTGATTTATGTAGCGTGTGTAAGCACGGCCGCACGGCCAACTGCAACAGACCAAAGTAAACACTACTTTTCATACTTTTCAGCTGTTTTAAGCTTCTCGGCTTTGAATTATATCTGCTTTAGAGGGTTTCTGAGGAAAAGAGCTGAGGCTGAACTCTTGACATTTCCACTGCTGAAATATGCTAAATAATGAGAGAAAATACAGAGCCCCAGACCATGTTGAGGAAGCATTTTGGCCGTATACTATTTCAAACCTACCAGTTACACATATTTTCACACAGGCAGAAGCTCGGCTGGCTGCAGTTGTTGGCACTCCACTTCTCAATCTTTATGACAACTCACCACATGCCGTTTGTCTTCAAATTGACCTCAACCAAAGTATAAATAGATGCTCACAAGGACAGAAGATCAATGTCTCTTCTTGTTTTCTTCATTTTTTGAAATGTCAAGAGGTCTGCCCACAGTTTTTGTTTGGCGAGCTGTTGGTCTTGCTGAAACTCACCTAAAACAACTCATTTGTTGTTGTGCAAATTAGCTTCGTCACACGTGGAGCAAAACACTTTTAAACAGTTACTTAGCATAGTAATTTTTTTTATGCTATAAGTGCATCCAAATACGACGATCCCCTAAAATATGAAGGTAAAATCCCATTTCTGCTGTGTAAGAAAAGTAGAAAGTTTATTTGTCATTATACTAAAGGGTGTTATATATATATATATATATATATATATATATATATATAAAATCGTTAGAATATATCGTGCTCTATCTCTAATCTAAGTTATATGATATAAATATATAAATATGCATATCATATATATATATATATATATATATATATATATATATATATATATATATATATATATATATATATATATATATATATATATATAGGTCTGTGTGTGTGTGTGTTAAGTTTTTTCATAATTTATTTAATTGTACAGCATATTTATAGAATACAGTATTTAACAACCACTTTGCCAGTGGATAAATTATATAAATTAAATAAAAATTTATTTATATAGCCATTTTTCACAATAAATGTCGTTTCAAATCAGCTTTACAGAGAACAGCAATAAACAACATTTGTGCTACTGATTTAAGTAAAATAAATTTTATTCAAATGTATTTCTATTGATTTTAATAACAACTGTGGCGCCTATTAAAAAAAAAACATTTTAAATCAAATTAAAATGTATTTCAATAGTGTTTTTCGCAATAAATGTAGTCCCAGCATATTACTTTAGTCTTTGCATTCTTTTTTTCTATAAATCTATATTTTAGAGTTTTCATCTCAGTATTTGCAATCTCTTCATTACTGCTCTTTCTCACTTGAGAAAGCTGAGTTTGAGAAACATGAATGGAAATGCAGTTGGCTTCTCCAGGTGATGATTTTGTAGTCTTGCTTCACAACAACGGATGTTGATTCTGCGTCACATTAAAGAGCTCTGAGAGTTGCTCCTGTGTCTTGGCTCTCCCTATAGATATTGTTGCGAACACTCTAATAAACTCTTTTCAAAAAAAAAAAAGACGACAGGCAGGGGAAAGACAGAGAAGCGCTTTAAAGGCAGCCGCTGCTAATTAGCTGATAAACCTGACAGATAGCATTTAACAAGAAAATCTGGCAAACGCAACTCGAGGGAGGACGCGGGAGGAAAAGGTATGAAGCTCTGTCATGCTCGTTTTAAATTCCTCTCAACAGAATTGAAAGAGAAAGCATGTCGTTTGATTGTGCTCATCCACCTGCTGATCTCTCTGTGTCTCTGTCTGAAGGCCAGACTCCACAGCTGGGGCCGCGGAGCAACTGTTGGAGACACGACACAGCAGCACCATCTCTGAGGTCAGATGGCTCTCCTCTCGTGTCAATCTGCTTTGTGAAAGCTCCCCTGCACCATCAGGAAATGATGCACAGACATGACCGTATGATATGATGATTGTGGCACGTGGAACGTTCAAAGGTTCATTTATGGTGTTGTATCTCAAAATAGATGAAAAAGGTGTTTAACGGATAATATTTTATCTATCAAAGATTTGCAAGCTACGGAAGTGTTTTCATTTGAGCCGACTCGCCCACAAACACCACGTATGTGAGGGTGATTTGTATTGTTAGATTTATGATGTTTGGCATGTGGTTTTCTCAGGAAAAAAATAAAAAGAAGCAGTCCCTGAGGCAGTACACCTTTGTACGTAAAGAGTATTAGTACCTCAAATGTATTGGTACTACATATTAGGACCTTGTTAAACGGTGCCGCCCCAGTGGCTTTTGTACGATTCGATCTGAGGAAGTATAATATAGAGTATATATATTGGATTCTCATTGGTCAGTTGCACCATTTGACATTCAAATGAAGTCATGATGGTACCCCTTACCCAAGAAAAAATCCCTATAAAACATGGCCTCTCATTGCTTATGTAGTAGACGTCCAAAATATAAAATCATCCTAACCGTATAATCGTGTATAGTTAGTTGGTGTAACATTACAAAACTGTAACAAGTTGGACAGGTTGTGACACGCCTTTATAACCACAAACACTATGCAGGAAAATATGATCCAGACTATAAATGGGTTCACTTGCGACACAAATAAACAGTGTTTGTGTCGACCCACAGTGTGTTGTGAGTTATTACTTCCGAGAGCATGAAATACACAACCTTAGACAAGCTTTATACAGCTTTAAAGCCCAATATTTGTTTCTGTCTGCTGCTGTTTATGCATAGTCATGTTAATACTTTTGATTGTTATTGGGCTAATGCAGTTTACGTGTGAATGAAAGGAGAAGTTAACAGGTTTTCAACCAGTTTCGAATTGTTATACCCTTTTATTTGTCATCAAAAGTCTAACGGATTATGCACAATACGTCATTTCTCATCATCCAGTTAATGTTTGACAGCTCCGGGGCTTTTGTTAAATCTACAGATTGAACTTCTGCATTTTCAGATCAACAGACGCCACCAATTCAAAAGTGCATTATAGGTTTGGAAGATTTTTGACGAAAGTGGATTTTCTTTTGCCTTTTTACTGCATAGACGGCCATGATTTATTAAAAGTCCATCTTGCCAGCAGTAAATTACATTTTTAATGAATTTAAAAGAACATTTTGTCACTTTCGTATGCTAAAAAATCTTGGTTATGTGTTAGGTCACTTTTAGTCCTGAAGCAAAACTAGTTTTGACTTATTGCTTCATTTTAACACACGAACACATCAATTAGTTAAAATCCTGCAGCAATAACCTTCATTGAGTAAAAACACAGAAAGGGTGGAGCGTGAAGAAAGAGGATTGAAGAGTCCGCGAAAATCGAGATCTGCGCCTTTCCTTCAATCAAAGGAATGTGAGCCACATTCAAGTCTCACGGAAAGATATGTGAGATAGGACAATCTCATCTAGTTTCCCTCAAACCTTGGATCTCATAAAGGCGGACCTATGACAGGGGTAACAAACGGAGTTTAGTTCCAACCTGGCTCCAACACACATACATCTAGTTTTCAAATAAGCCTGGAGGACTTGATTAGCTGGATCCGGGGCATTTAATTGGGGTTGAAGCTAAACTCTGTAGGGCTATGGCCCCCAATGAGTTTGACACCCCTGAACTAGGGATTCTGGGTTTTGTCGTTTCCACTTTCAAAGCGGTAGGCTGCCACCTCGAATCTTGTCGAACCCCGACTTAACGGCGTAAACTTCTGTGCAAGCGAACTCACGGAACTTCAAAGGGTCAAGAATCCTGCAGGGATTTGGTCGGCGAGATGCTACCCGATAGATCCTGATCTTCCAGTCACATTAATTCGGGGCGGCTATATTTGTCCGGTGGAAGCGCGGGCATCGGTGAAGTCTCCGAGGGAGGGGATAGAGGGTTAATGCCGCCCTGATCCCCTAGGAGAGTATTGGCTTCCAAGGGAGCCACAAGCAGCCGGGCAGCAGCCGGGGGAGATCTTGTGCCTGAGCCCTGCACAACTTGAGAGAAACTAGTAGAGTAATTTGAGCTAATGACTTAGTGGCAAGCTCTGGCCTGACCCCGAGCTTGGCTAGAGCAGATGCTATCAGCTGAACACGGCCCTCTAAAACGTGGAAAAGCGCTCCGGCTGCCCCCGTCTCGCTCTTTAGTCAACGAACCACGAGTTAAGGCCAGCTAGTCCATTTGCATTCCGGCCGGGACCTGATAAACAGAATTTTAATTAGTACCGATATTGGTGCAACTTCATTTAGTGCCGTTAATGGCCGCTGTCTGCAACATTCCCACGCGCACACGCGGCTCTTCGGGGATATTGTGTTTGTCTGAGAGGCATGACCGAAATGTAATGTGCGACGCGAAGAGAGGCGCAGATGGGAAAGAAAACTGGCGGGAACTGCGTGTTTATTTTAAACTTTAGCTGGAGTAATTCGTGAGCGTACACTCATTAACGCGGCCATCTTTCTTGAATTATATCCCGGTGTTAACAGTGAGAAATGCGTGACGTGGAAGATCACATGAGATCAAGTCAGATCATTGACGACGGCAGTAAATATGATAGCCTACCTGTGTGTGGAGAAACGTCGGTTGTGTCAGAGTGTTTATAGGCTACAAAACACATGAAATAAAGAAGGTATATCGTGTTTTTGATAGATGGCACGTTTTAGTATGAAACGTATAAAGAAGCAGAAGTCATTTTGCATGAAATGATTGTCTTTTAACCTTTTAATATTGTAGCTTTTAATTAAAAAACTATTGAGCGTGTGAGAGAATATGTAAAGATATTCAGTTACCTCTCTTATTAGTGCAAACAGCGACATATTAAAAAATAGCATTCCCCAGGCCTGCCCTCATCTTACATCCACACCCTTCATTAACTCTCCACCAATATTTTGCTTTCTTCTCTTTCTGCTTTCTTTGTCGTTTTGCCACTATTTAGGTTAAGTCAACCCTTCTTGATCATTCATGGAAATGCTTTTTCTACAAAGCAACACACATATAATAGCCTACATATCCAGCCAGGAGAAGAAGAGAAAAAAAAAGCATAGCATTAAGGACACTTTCCAAAAGCACGTTTTATTCTTTAAGCTGATAAGTGCCCCAAATCATAAACGTGTGAGATTGTGTTAACAACTAAACGTGAGCCATTTTGGAAGATAAAATGAGCAAATAATAAACGCACAATAAACAGCGGATACTGAAACAACTTCCTTGAAAAACAAATAGGCGATGGCTTTAGATGAGATCTCTCTGGCTTCTCTTGGCAAGAGCAGCACAGTCAGTTAGAGGCCGAGTGGTAAGCTGACGGCTCTAATGATCTTATTTAGAGTCTGTGTGGACAAACTCTCTCTCGTGCCTTGATCAGTCTAATGGGAGGACATCTTCTATGACACCTTTATGGAAGAACCGACCCAATACTCACTTTAGAGCTTCGGAGACTTTGATGTATCTTATTAAACCCACATGTACTCGATTTGTTAATACCTTTTCTCTCCTGAAATCTTATTTACGACCTGACTCTAATGGTAGATTAAAGTTGTAAAGATAAACGGTGCAGACCATTAGAGGCTGCTTTCACAAAGTGTCTGAATGTGCTTGCCCTCTCCAGTTGGATTTACTGAACTATGTGGGGTCAGCATATGTGTTGCACATAAATTCATTTTTCATATATCTACCGGGCGTTTTCGCGATTTGAATATATTGTATAAATAGATCTACCTCGTAAACACACAGCGGAGCCTATATATTCAAACCTTTGCATCACATAAAAAGAAAACATATGCGGCGTGGTCAGATATCTTATTTAAAATTGAAATCGGTGACTAAAATGCTTAATGGAAATACCGCGAATATAACGGGCTTCTTACCTCACCTTTACCTGATCCCAATCAAACAGAGGTGGCTGAACTTCTTTGATGTTTTCAAAGGCTGTTTTACAGAAACAATAACTCTTTTTATTGAGAACAAATGTTGACATTTGAAGGGAGTATGAATGGAAACCGCCTGTGGTGCTATTTTGACAACAGTGGTCGATCCCCCCGGGATCCCACCTGAGATTAAAGGCTGAATTTCAATAATTCAACTCTAATAATGAAGCCTTTCGCTCGAGCCGATATGCACAAGCGCAAAACACTTCAAATGACAAAATAAGGCGTTACATTATCAAAAAAAAAAAAAATCCATCACAGCACCAACAACGTGAAATATTACTATCAACTGAAGAAAAATTACTGATGTGAGTAGCTTAATGGTTATTTAATCATTAATTGTTTAAAATGTATATTAGTTATTATATGATATTTTTATTATTATTATTATTATTATAATTTTAATTGCTGTATCGAAAGGTTGTCGAGGTTAACACACATGAACTGCACTAATCTGTTTAACTAAAGCCTTTACAATTTTAACGGGGTGGCCCGTAAAAGAGAGACGTCATTGCCATCACACAGGCGCGCGGGCCCCATTGGAGCTGGCAGATGTTTAGACACGATTTTATGGATCGTTCAATATTGGTCTATAATGAAGCCCGACTGACCATCTTAAAACCCCGCCGGGAGCTCATAACGCTTCCTTTCCAGCCCTGTATTCATCATGCTGAAAAATAGATGAAGGCCTGGATTATATTATTCACAGCCATCAAGACCACATTCAACATTCATATTCAGAGATACTAGATATTTAATAATAATAATAATAATTATAATAATAATAATAATAATAATAATAGTAATGATAATAATATATAACAATATATGTATATATATATATATATATATATATATATATATATATATATATATATATATATATATATATATATATATATATATATATATATAAACAATTTGAGTTTGAATTGTCTAAATTCTACATGATACGCTACTTTAAATATGCCATATCATTTGACGTATTTTATGATCTGTAATTATAAAATCTGAATTTCAGGCCTACGACACGATACGCATCATTTATGATGGCACTAATCATCTATTTAAGGATATGAGAAAATGAGATGCAATCAGTTTTCAAGTTTTCAAAAACAGTCAACTCTTATGGTGCCAGTGCAGACTAGCGCATTTTATTTACAATCAGAGATATAAATTAGTAAAAGTCTCCATGTTAACAACATTGTGTAACTTCGGCTTTTTTTAAATAAAAACCAATCATAATTTATTTACAAAACAATGTTCAGTTACCATTGCAATACAACTTGCATAAATTATAGGCATTACAAAAATAAATATCAAATGTATTCCACTCTTAGTCAAGTTTATACCAGTCCCGAGTTCTCGTTTACACTTCACACCTCTAGCACATAAAGTCTTATAGGAAGTTATAATGTCCCCGCGTGTATACTGTAACCGGTGGCAATGAAGCTACTATAAGGATCCTGAGAAATAAGTTTCCTCATCGAAAAGTCACATATGTTGGGAAATGAAAGGTTCATCCAAACCAGACTGTGCCTTAAAATTTTCGCTCTTCTTTTTTCTTTCCTTTTCCGCAATCGTACGTGTTATTGTTATATAGGCAGGTGCTCTGTAGTCCGTGGGTGTACAGTGGCACACAAAAGGATCCGCGTAAGGAGCAAATGTTAGTTTAAAACAGCTTGGGGAGAGAGGGAGAGGTGATGGCTTGTTCGCTTTGTTCAAAGCAATTGTGACACCTACCTGTGAACCAAGGAAACAAAACCTACATCAGTCGAATTTCGTCAAAAAATAAAACTAGTGCGTAGAAATTCGCCTATAAAAACTCTTATGAGTATATCGGAAGGCCTCATAATTCCTCATAACAGGAACATTAGTTGACAAGAACAATGAGGAAGTGGCCGTGTTGTGGTAAAAGCTGCACATAACCTGCACTCACTTACTTGAAAGATCTTCCTCGTCTTTAACTCGACAGGTAAGACTGGGGTCTTACTGTGAAAACCTCGGTGGGGTCTGTAGAAAATGCACACCCATTTTAGTAAAAGGAAAATGACTCCGCCGTTTTGACAGCTTAAGCATATTGCAGCGTCCGATTGCGAGAAAATAAATAGTTGAACGTTCAAACCAGAAAATGCGACAACAACAACAAGGGAAACCAAGTGCACGATTGCATTAAAAGTTTCTCAAAGTTGGATATGCATTTCGCTACTCATTTAATAACATGTCAAATGAAGATCAACAGTATATATATATATATATATATATATATATATATATATATATATATATATATATATATATATATATATATATATATGCACCCTTTACGCACCTTTTTTGGATTCTGCATTGGAGGCCCTGAAATGTTGTTCAGTCTGGTTTGGATTAGTCTTTAGTAGGGGGTCGCCGCTCTGTTTGTGCAGAAGTCCCTCCCCAGCTGAATTATAGCGCAGTATCCCTTGGCCCTGCAGCGGGCTGAAGTTGCCATAGTTTGTGTAATTACTATAAAACGGCGAGGTGTAATAAAGAGGTCTTCCTAATATGGAGGTGGCGGGGTAGACCGCTCCCGCCGGGGACGCGCTGGGCGCCGTGGAGGTCAAAAGGCCAACGCCCGGGGGACAGTTCTGTCCCAAGTGCTGATGCTGCTTTGAGTCCGAAGTGGCGATCTCGGCTAATGACCATAGTTTAGGTTTGACGGTTTGGTTTTGACCGTCCAGGCATGTTTTGTTGGTGCTGTTTCGAGTGTCCTCTCGGTGATGATGGGTCAAGAGAGGGGCCTCCACCCCAGTCAGAGGGGAAGAGGTCACCGGCTTGGGTGACGGGCCTCTTTGCCTCTCCTCGCGGCCCGTGTCGAGATCGCTCGCGTCGCATTTGTCCTTGGTATCAGGTCCAGAATCACAAACCAGGTCTCCGGTCCTACACGTGACCTTCTCTCCGTCCGATTCCACTGAGCAAGAGTGATCTGTCAGGGCATCGACGTGCAAGCTGATGCCTGTTGACAAAAACAACACAGCCATGAGTTACTGACTCACAAAATGTTTAAATGTACAATTTTTACGTGTAGTTTTATTGGTGATGTAGCTGTCAGAATCATGTGACACGCGGTACATTTTATTACAGTTCATTTTAACAACTGTGACGCGTTTCAATTAAATCCGCCTGTAATAATAATAATAATAATAATAATAATAAAATACCTTCGTCCTCCGCAGACGCTTCGCTGTTGTCCATGTTTTTATCCGCGCGCTCGTCTTTTCTCTCTCCATCCCCGTCGTCCTCATCCTCGTCTTCGCTTTTATTCCGTGGTGCCCATGTCATCTTGTTCTCCTTCTTGAGTCTCCGTCTGGCATTCGCGAACCAGGTGGACACTTGCGTGAGGGTCATTTTCGTGATGATGGCCAGCATAATTTTTTCTCCTTTCGTGGGATAAGGGTTTTTCCTGTGCTCCTGCAGCCACGCTTTTAACGTCGCTGTCGCATCCCGCGTGGCATTTTTTCGGTAAGCGGGATCATTCAGCTGGTACGGGTAACCGGGACTCCCGTACGGGTGATAACTTATGGCTCCTGCCATCCCCGTTGTGTGCGCGTCATACGGAGACCCCTTGAAAAATAACATTTAATTATTATAATGTGTCAGTCATCTGGTTTTATTATTATTATTATTTGTAAAAACGTTTTTTTTTTTTTTACAATTTCATAAATATTTAAAATAAATATAATCAACGTTGCACGTTAACTAATATATTCTGCATTATACAGTGTTAATGAATGTTATTATAAAGTGTAACCAAAAATATAATAGTAATAATAATTAAGCCAATAAACAATGATTAATCCTTCATGCAATTATCAGAATGCACAATTACATGGGACTGGGGTGGATAACAGATAATGGGTAATTGCAGCCATTTTGCATAATCACCAGGCTGACTTTCCCAGTGCTCTTTCAGTGTCAGAAGCATATCAGTGAAGCGCAGCATTACAAATCCTATTAGAAAACCACTGGATATGGACCGTTTTTACCCGCTTTCATGTGCCATGTTATTAGCATTGCAATTCATCAATTGACGATTAAATAACGCCTATTTAACTGCACGTCATTCCAAACCTCAACTCAATAAACGCATTATTTTTTAACTAATAATTTTGAACCAATATTATTTTGTCTGAAAATTACGCGGCCTATTAACAGTGTAAAAGTGGGCCTGAAGGGACTGTAAGAAATAATTATTTCTTAGACACGCTGTAATTGTTTCTTAAAAACAAGCTCGCATTTACCGCTGCGCATTTTATTCGTCACTTTAGAATAACTTTTACATTGTGACCAGCTGTATTCCGGCTAACACTGTGCGACATTTGTATTCATGACCTGCACGAGCTTCCCTTTGAAACACACACTCGCGCGCGCGCGCGCATGCATGCATGCATGCAACTCCCGAACCCGCAACCAAAACTATAACCATGCAATATTCATGCATTCCTATCAAGAACAATGACTTGGGAATGGCGACGGCTCTACATCCACAACAGGGCTGTTTACCATGTAGGACGGGAATCCCGTGGCCGGATCTGTTGAATAGGGCAGAGGGCTGGAGAATCCGTTGGCCGAGGCTGTGAATGCGGCTGATCCGGGGTACGGGCTGAACGCTGAACCGGACGAGGACCGGGCCAGCTCCTCACTCCTCGGGGCGGCCAGCGGACAGGAGTACAGCGCCAGAGAGCCCGGGGGCTGGTAGAGGTAACCCTGAGGATAGGACATTATTTTAGGTTCTCTCCAGTAGAGGAAAGCAGAAAACGGGCTGATCGATAGAATCAGCGCATTTAACCGCCGAGCGCAAGGATAAACTAATAAAAGAAAATAAATAAAAGCGCAAAAGAGGAGCGATCAGCAGAGAGCCGTCATGAAGATCCCCTAGCGTCCGTTTGTTTGTAGTGCTCGGGAGTGGAGAGTGAAGAGTTGCTCGAAGGAGCAGGCGAGTTTCTGAGAGCATTGGAGAAACAGGAGCTGTCAATCACAGCTCATCTAAATATTCCATCTCCGCCCCCTCTCGCGCGCTGTGAAATGCAATTCCGGAACAAACCCCGCACAGAAAGCAGCCCGTGCGTTCTCGTCGTCGCGTTTCCGTCTTTATCTAATGCGTTTTTCTTTCTTTTTGATTTATTTCAGCTGCTGACGGATGACACGATGCCACTTCATTTGTCATTTCTTAAAAAAAAAATTCCCCACCATGGCTGAAGAGGTTTTGCTCGTGTATTTGCATAACCACACGAGAGTATTAATAAAATACATGTAAATGTGTACATAGGGATACTTCTAATCGCGCATTGATGTTGGCACGCCTGTACAAAATAGCCGTTCCTTCCTTTTTTAAACAGAACGTGACAATTAAATTCCAATAAATATCAAAAGAAATGTTGTACAATTATATTTCATGTTTTGCATACGTTTAAAACACACATCTTATTATGATTATGGTTATGATTATTACACATAGGATATGCGATGGGATCAGCTGTAACAAAATCTGTTATTTGATTTGTAATTTTTTATTGTGACGCGAAGCTCTGTAATGTAAAATGCACTTTTTAATCAAAGATTAATTGCGATCAGCAGCATGTTATAGTGAATGTCTCGCGCCGGTGCTGAACATTGTTTGGCTCATGTATTAATTGTTGGAGGAGCAGTGCGCGCTCGGGCCGGTGGGAGGTGTGAGTCTTCTTTCACTCAGCCCGTCATATTTCTCCTCTCTAATCGCAGGAGGTCTTCCGTCCTGACAGCACGAGTTTGTCTTCCACATACCTGTAACAGATATTTAGAATTAATTCAGGAGGAATAGTTTTTCTGCAACACATCACTGTTCATGACACGAAAACACAAACGCACACTGGAAAATTAGAACGGAAATAAATAATGAGGTGCGAAAACGACTGGGAGGAAGAGATGTGTAGGCTAATATATGTTTTTTTTTTGACCTTTATTATTATTATTATTATTATTACAGTTTCAAATTAAAATATATTTTTCCGAGTCCTAAAACTGTGATGAGGAAATTCGTAAAACCCTGCTATGGTTTTCTGTTTTAAATCGGAATGATTGGAATATATATATATATATATATATATATATATATATATATATATATATATATATATATATATATATATATATATATATATATGTATATGTATGTATGTATGTATTGAATACAAATGTAATGCAAATAAAATCCGTAAAGTCTTCTGTCAAATAACATCAATTAAAAATGAAAACGATTTCGCACAATGATAATTTTAAGATTTAAGAATTTTAAGATTGGTTGAAATTAAGAAAAATATCAATTAAATGGCATTCTAGAGGAAATTATTGTCATGCGGTTTTAAATAATTGTGGTATTGGTAATTAAAATGTTCGAATTAAAACAAAGCATTTTTTAATATTTATTGCAAAGGCTACAATTATTATTATTATTATTTAAAATCTTTATTAAGCCCTTATGTATTGCTATTTCTGATAGAGATGCTTAGCAGGTCTAATTTGTAAAGTGTATTCCTCACTGTTTGTACCACCTTTCATATTTTCTATGGTAAAGTAATTTGTAAAGACTGGAATTAATTTGGCGAGGATGGCTCACAGAGGACAGATAAAGCACGCGGGACTGAGAGTGAGAGCGCGCGCCGCACAGCAGGGGGCAGTAGGTTAACTAGGTTAACTTCCATACTTAGAAACCCTCGTTATATTTTAGTCCCAGCAAACATGATAGAATTATAGGAGATTCAGCTCAAGACTGCAGCTAAGAATCAGTGAAATGCCCTTATCCAATTCACCAGCAGAAGCCTTTAAACATGAAATTATGGAATTAACTGACAAAAGGCTTGCATGATGTTACAGACTCATATGTCTACTAACATTATGTGTGTGTGTGTGTGTGTGTGTGTGTGTGTGTGTGTGTATATATATATATATATATATATATATATATATATATATACACACACACACACACATTTACATACACACACACATACATACATACATACATACATACATACATATATATATATATGTGTGTGTGTGTGTGTGTGTGTGTGTGTTAAGATATGTCCATTTTCCATATTTGCTCAGAATATTACGAATAATACACACAATATGATATTGTAATTCACTCATGCTAAATGTTTCATTTTCTTTATTTTGTTGAACAGGCCATTTGAATGTATAATTTTATTTACACAACCATATCATGCATTTGAATGCATAAAATTGAAATGCATGTAATAACACCCAATTATGCCCAAAGAAATAATTATATTTATCAAACATGATTAAATGAAAATGAATGTAACATATAAGCCTTTAATAATCAGTTTCTTTTATTTAAAACAGCTGATATAATAGTAATAATAATAATTATTATTATTATTATTATTATGAGCAGCATTGCACAACATGTGAGTGAGTTTGTCATGAACAGTGAATACAATCAGCTGGATTTCCCAATAGAACATTTACTCACTGGCCTTTTAGACCATTGATCAAGTTTTACTGACAAAATCTGTAATTATACGGGTCCTTATGCTCAATAAAGCTGATTACATTGGGAACACACACACACACACACACACACACACACACACACACACACACACACAGGCTCTTTACCGGTTCAGATTTATGACGCATGCCATCGATTTGGATAGAAGGAAACAACTATTGATTTTTCATATTTTTCTTTAAACTTGTTTACTCAAGGATAATACAGCTCGGCTGTGGCAGCTCCAGTGAAAAGCACAGGGATTAGCAGTACTGCCTTTTGATGAGATAAATTACTCAGTGCAACTTCAGTGGCCAAAGGGTATACTTTGATCTTATATTACTTCATTTACCCTTATGACTAAATGATTATTGATTTTATATTCTCAACTCTGAAATGTGAATGCCGGGCAGCTGACAGGGTTTGAAGTGCTATTTCTGTGAAGTACAATTCTTTTTGGCCGACACTGTATGCATGTATTTGAGCGCATAAATCTTGGAGAGCGTGTGTATGTTTACCTTCCCTCATGCATGTGTGTCTGTTGGTACTGCAAACCGGGGAGATATGAAAAAAGGACAGTCCCTAAATTGTAGGTTGTTATATAGAATATTTTAGAAATATCATATTATTTGTTTTACTGTCCTGAAGAAGAAAAAAAAAGCCATCTTCACGCACCTGTGTGTCCAGTTAACATGCCATCCTTCATCAATCTGAACTTTGAAACAAAAAACTGAGGTGAACACTTTAACACAAAAAGTCTGAGGTCTTTTTAAGTTAAGAAACGCAAAGTTTAAGTAAGTAAAGCAGAACTGAGTTTTTTTTATTTTGTACTAATACATTTTAATTGCTCTTAACTTGAAATGTTTGAGTACATTCAACATTGAGTTCATTTAACTTAAAATGATCATGAACCCCAACGTAAAAAAAAAAAATTATTATTCTAAAATTAGCAATATAAACAAGTTAATTCCGGAAATGCTAACTTGCTAATTTGCTAACATATATAGCACTTGCTGAATGAGTACAGCAATATAAATAAATTGAACATACTTGCTCTCAAACCAAGCGCCACGATGGTAACTCCAAAAACCCACAATAGACTCTTCTAAATTAGTTTAACAAAACATTAATCACTACTAAAAAAAAAAAAGAAGGAAAAAAAAAACACATTATTTAACACATAATTTTAGCATTTACTCTCCCTTTCGAGTGCCATGGGACAAGCACGCTGTGAAATCCCAGCCCAGTTTCAGTTAAACGTAAGTGTGTGTAAATTATAAGAAATAAGTACAATAAACTCAAAACAATGAAACAGTTCAGTTTACTTAAAATATATCAGTTCTGTGAACTTGAAAGAAAAAGAAAGAGCTAAATAGTCCTAAAAGTTCATTTAATTGAACTAATTTGTTTAATTTAAGTTTGTCCAACTCAAACCAATGAATTATTTTGAGCGTTAGAGTTTACAATGCACCCATAGGCGGAGCGAGTTAGCAAAAGGAACATTTACACATTCTTGATTCAATGGTGAATCTGTATTCTTGTTTTCAGAAACTCCATGGAAATATAACGTGAGGCAGGTAAAATAGCCTGCATCAACTTACGCTTTCTTTGAACATGGCGAACGCCGGCTTTGAACTTTCCTTTGAATGCCCACAAATCTCAAAATGTAAGAAATCGACAAACGTTTGTGTGTCCGTAGGCACCTTAGCGAAAGCTACGTTTGCTGTTATTTCATCATGTTTCTACAACGAGTGAGATCTTTCACAAGAGAAAAAAGTCAGATACCGAATATCACAAAAAGCAGCAAATTTCAGCTGAGCCAGAGCAAACGAGAGCACAGATAAGCATAACACAAAAAGCAATTTGTCTCTGCGATAATTCACGTCTTTTTCAAGGTGCCGGTGCAGCGTGCAGATACTGCTCTCTCAATGCTCTGACCCTGGTGGTTTGAGGCTATGTGCTTTTCTGTCAGGGGAGAATGTCTTTGGTCTTCTCCAGTGGGCCCTACGGGGGTGAGGAAGGGTGGCGACAGCCGTCATCTCGCCCAACTGGCATCGGCGAGCTCGCCAGACCTCTAATCAGTAGCTATCCATGCGCTTGGCAGCGGAGGGGGTTTCGAATCAGTACCTCGCCCCCAGTGAAAAAGCCTGAGCCCCATCACTTTGTAAGCACGTTCCTCTGGGCGAGCAGCGTTTGTGCCTCTGATGAAGTGTGTGGAGGAACACAGATGTTTGCTTCCTCGGCCGCTCTGCATCTCCGAGTTGAATAGAGTCGCGAAGCGCCGCACACAGTCTCGATTTGTTTAACATGCTGCAGAAAGCCATGGATGTTTCGGCAATGCTCTCCGAGTGTAAAAAACCGAGCTGCATTTTTACTCTAACTCCACGACTTTTAAACGCTGGGGGAACAAATCAGCAGGATGTGGATGCTGTATCAAATGACATAGTGTGTTCGACAAGAGCCGGTCTCTCTGTCGATGCAAACTGAACACATCCACCACACCGTGGCAGTCTGCGTTGTTTAGGTGGGCTGGTATAACTGTAGGTGGGTGGAAGTCACTGTCCAGCCTGAGTTGGTGTCTTCAGCCGTCATGTTCATATCTGTCCACAGACATTTATGGGTCGATGTCAAATGAGGATGTCCAGGACAATGAAAGGGAGAAAACTCCTCTGCCATTTTTTGGTTACAAAACATGTTTAAAGAATGATTAAGGTCCTTTGTTGTATTATTTGCTGTTTTACGGTTTATGGCTTGTCACATCCTACACGCTGGGTTGATTTGTTGGAGGAAAAACTCTCTCTCTCTCTCTCTCCTCTCTCTCTCTCTCTCTCTCTCTCTCTATATATATATATATATATATATATATATATAGAAAGGGTGTATAGTTTAAAACGGAATGAAAAAGTGTGTTAAATACGTTATTTACACATCTTTTTTTACCGTAATTAATTAATCTAAACTATATATATATATGAAAACATTCATACACACACACACACACACACATATATATATATATATATATATGTATGTGTGTGTATGTGTATGCATTTTTCACAATGTCATTCTAAAGCATATTTGTAGAAAACAGTATAAACAACCACTGTGGCATTGGTTAAAAATAAATAAATAAATACATAAATCAAATTAAAATGATTTCGTTTCAAGTCAGCTTTACAGAGAAAAGCAATAAACAACATCTGTGGTACTAATTTAATAATAATAACAACAACAATAATAATAATAATAATAATAATAAATTAAATTCATATTTTTTTCTATGGGTTTTAATAACCACTGTGGCACTTGTTAAAATATATTTTAAATCAAATTAATATTGTATTAGTATTTAGACAGTTACACCACCTAGACATATTTTTAAAATTTATTTAAAACCATACAAAATTGACATTAATTCATTCAGAACTTGAAAAGATGTCCATCATAGAGGTGCATTCAAGTTGCATTTTTTATGTATTTTTTAATAACTAAATAGATCCAGCCAAAAAAAAAGGTTATCCTTACGCATTATAAATATGTGTCTTTTCTAGAGATAATGTGGAAAATGCTGCTTACGTCTGCTGCCAGTATTCATCATTTTGCCTCACGAGAGAACACTAAGAATGATCATTTTCAAATATTTGCAGGGCCAGAGAGAACACACTGGCTGGCTTTATGATATACGACGACTTAATGATTTAAATGACCCTCTTCCATTGCCTGAGCTGAGTTTAATCAATTAAAATGACAATTTGTCACGAGGTTAAACGGAGAGCTCCAGTGATCTGAGAGCATGACAAATGCCACGCTTGCATCTTTTCAACAACTCGAACTCTGCGTAGGAAAGAAGGTTTCAGAGTATGACATCTACTGAATATGACGCTACATGATCGGCCTCTCCTGTCCAGCTGAACATGAACTTCTTCAGATGTGTGGAGTTATGAATATTTGTCACGGGCAGAAGTACACATTCCTTAATTTAATGTCTGATGTTTAAGTTTGTAGTATTTTGATCTTCTGGGCCTGGTTTTGTATATACACAGGCACCATGTTAAAATCAGCATTAAACGGAAGTTGCAATTGTCTTTTCTTCCCTAATGCATAATAAAGCAGAACGGCTTCTGAAACTAGAAAATAAAATGTAGGGCTGGACTTCATTTTGTCCATGAAGACATAGACACGGATTTATGATTCTGCTGGTGGATGCCCGCACTCTATACAATTCATAATATTTGAGGTTAGTTTTTTAACAGTACTGTATATTTCTCCATACCTTGGTGAATTCATTTCTCAAAAGTCATTCATGTATCATGAAGAGAAACACAAATACAGCAAATACATTACACTACCAAACAAAACAAAAACTATACCTAAATGCATTTAAAATACAGTTATTTCACACTAAGCATACTAAAAATCCATTAACATATTTACTGACACATCCCTTAAAACTTTTTTTTTATTTTCTTAATATTAAGCCTAAAATATGTTTTAATATTACTATTAGTAAGGATAGTATGATCAGTCTTTAAATGGGATATATTTAAAGTGTACCTAAAGTAAACTTTAAAGCAATAATTACACTTTAACACACTTTCATTGGACCTCAGCACGACTTCCGCACAATTAAAGTGCTTTAAGTATAAAATTAGCTGTTCCAATTTATCAAACTTTAACTGTACCAAAAGTACTATACCAAATTGCAGGGTATTTATCTTAAGTGTATAAATATGCAAATGTATTTATAGTATACTTACACAAAAAGCTATTGTGTCAGGCTGTTATGTTGCAATGCTAAAAGAATTGTGTGAATTATGACCGTTTAAAAGCCGGGACCCAGCGTGAGATGCGCCAATCCGAGTCGATTTTTTGATCGGTTACAATGAATGGAGAACATCTCGTGCTTTTCCGTGGGTGATCAGCCCCCATGGGAGCTGATTGGACGATTGTGGTTTGCTATTGGTCGATCTCATGTGAGTGACAGGTTGCCCCGCCTTCACAGCAGTAAATCATTAGAGAAGAGATGTCGCTGGAGAGGGAGGGGAAGTTATTTCGAGGACACATGAATTAAAAATAGCAATAATAATGAATCATTTATAACAATAAACAGCAATATTCCATAAAAAAAAAAAAACAACAAGAATTGTCAGTTTTGATTTCATGGTGACTTTAAGAACCAGTCCGACCAACTAGCAGTTATTTCAAGGGGTTGTTAGTTTTCGGTAAAAATTTGACTAGTCTGCTTTTTAATGTAACTGACAGTCAGTCATGACCCATTTTGAAGAAACAAAGTAGATTTACCTTTACCTTTTTATCCAAAGTGACTTACAAGTGAGGAAAACAAACAAGCGATTCTTCACGAATTGGCAAATAACACAGGAAGTGCTCGCAATACAATACTTAGTTAGATGACTAACTAAGACTAATCTGTGCAGTTTATTCAACCGGCCACTGCCTTCAAAAGGAGCGCACACACAGACCACCGACAGATTCGCTCTCACGATCCGCTGAGGCCAAGCCCAAACACCAACACCTCTTAAAACAAAACACTCCTAACTCATATGCAAGTGGAAACGAGACTTTTATTCCCTCTGTTTGCTCTAGCGGCTGATCCTATGGGAACACACCTAATCCATGTCATGTAGAATTAAGCTTCTGTCTCATTCATCTGCCTCTCGGAAGTTCGAGCACAAAGAGAGGTATGTGAGAAGAGAATAGCCACAAATGATAGGAATTATGTGCCGGACAAGTCTTCGCCGCGCAAGCGTTCTAGACGGCCTGATTGATGAGTCGAATGAGTCATCTTAAATCAAAGCAAAATAAAAGGAGGCACAAAGAGGTGCAATTGGAAATGGCTACCCGACCCCTCCTAGTCCAGGTAGTCCAATAACCGCGGGCCGAGCAGATTGAGTTCCCTCGAAAGAGTCTGTTGACAGCAAGTGTCAGTGGTCTTTGTAAGCATTGTGCGGGGCCTGATAGGGTTACTTGTGGCTAATCCACGCTGACCTTGCCTCGGTTTTTGAACGAGGACGCTTTTGTACAGTTTGGACGCCTGAAAAGGTATGAGGATACTGACATATAACCATCGGCGCAGGTCTCGCACCGACTCTTTTGTGGTGTTATCGGGTTGCATGTCTGGGACTGCAAATAAACAATGTTTGAGCACAAGTAAGGTGACATTTAAAGTGGCTCGGGAATGGCGCGTTCGGAGCGACAGGTTCAAAAGGTCAGCCAGAGAGTGGGAGCGTTTCGATGACTTAAAAGAAATCCTATCGCGATGAAATGTTAGGGTGGCAGGCGCAAACGGCATACAAAATGCCACAACAGAGAGAGAAGCGTTGGCACGCGTTGCGTCGCGTCGGAAAGACCGAACTTTGAAGCGGAGAATGCCATGTAAACACAGACCTGTTCAAAACCATGCAGAGCTGGAGGACAGGAGACCAGTCAATCAAAGCCTCGGGTTTCACAAAGCTTATCGGAATGAAATAAAATCTCGCAATCTATTCTAGAAAAGAGCGGCGTCGCTTTACCTCGCCGACTGATGGAAGCGCATCTAAGCGAGCGAGAGATCACTGAACAGTCTGTGCACAAAACCGGAGCTTTATTAGCCATTCAAATGTAAACGATGCTAAACTGATGATGGATATCCTTAAAAAACAAAACGAAAACAAGGCGCTGACAGGATCACCAAGCACATTATAAACATCCACAAGGAAAGAGAAAGGGAGAAAGAAAGACAGGACGTGAATGATAGACAGACAGATGTGTTTCTGTTTTTCTCCCCGAGGCCAGCTGGAAGACATCAGCTGATGATCAGGCCTTCTCTGCTACAATCAGCTCTGCTTCTACTCGAATCCAGGAGGCTTTTGAAGACAAGACTCGGGTCATTTTCCCAGCATTTTGGGGAGAATTTTACATCTCAGGAGATGATCAAAGTGGCATTTTTAAAAAAAAAAACAAATATGAACCACTTGCATTCCAGTTTAACCAGATGCTGTCTGAACTGCCTTAGTGATGTGTATTCAAATTAACTCATTACTTTCCACGAATAAACCTAAAAGTAAATGCCCACGTTCTATGTGAATTATATTTACAAAATTTAACATTGTTTGCCTGTCACAGCTTATGTTATGGAATTTAGTACTATATATATATATATATATATATATATATAGAGTGATGTGAAAAAGTTAGGACACCCTGTTTAATTCCATGCTTTTCTTTATCAGGACATAAAAAAAAACAAAATCATCTGGTCCTTGGCAAGTCTTTAAAATTCTTATCTAATTATCTAATATCTCATTATCTAATTATTTTATCATGGCCTAATGGTGAGGGAGTCGGGCTTGTAACCTGAAGGTTGCTGGTTCGATTCCCACTCCGGCAGGAATTGAAGGTGGGGATTGTGAATGAACAACACTCTCTTCACCCTCGATACCATGACTAAAGTGCCCTTGAGCAAGACACCTAACCCCTAATTGCCTCACTTGTAAGTCGCTTTGGATAAAAGCATCTGCTAAATGATTAAAAATGTAAATGCTGATTTGTTCACAGGATCCACCTTTAGCAGCAATAACTTGAAGTAATCATTTTCTGTATGACTTATCAGCCTCAAATCATTCTGAAGAATTTTGGCCCAATTTTCTGAGGTTTGTAGACATATGCAAAGCTCTCGTTGCAGCTTTTCAGTCAGGATGGCAACCCCCCCCCCCCCCCAAACACGGCATACTTGTCCCATCTTTTTCTAATTGTACTGTCGAACTTTATCATTTAACATGTCAACTGAGGCCTGTAGAGTCTGAGGTGTTGTATAGGGTTGTCTGCTATTTCTCTGAGCATTACACGGTCGGATCTTGGATCGAATTTGATGGAATGTCCACTCCTGGAAAGGTTGGTGTCTGTTTTGAATGTCTTCCACTCGTGAATAATCTTCCTCATTGTATTATGATGGACTTCAAATTGTTTGGAAATGGGTTTATAATCCTTCCCAGATTGATGGCAGCAACAATGACTTCATTGCTGATGATCTCTCCTCCTTGCTCCAGACCAGCAAACTGTCAGAACTTCTGCTTTTATACAGACGGCCTCTCTCGCTGGTGATCAGTTAATCAAACGCATTTGATTAGCAGCGCCTGACTGATACTTACCCTCTTATTTCCTAAGGAAACAATAAGGGTGTCCTTAGTTTGTCACCCATAGCTTTTCCATTTTGGCCTTGTTTTTGTTAAATAAATAATTACACAGTGTGATATGGAATGTGTTATTATTTATCTGAGGTTTTATTTTCCAAATTTTAAGACCTGTCAAGGACCATGATCTTTTATTATATCCTGATTTGGAAAACCATGGAATTAAATAGGGTGTCGTAACTTTTCACACTACTGTAATATATATATATATATATATATATATATATATATATATATATATATATATATAATATATAATATATATATATATATATATATATATATATATATATATATATATATATAATCTTCTTTTTCCTTCTGAGCAATTATTCATCGATTGATGGAGAAGAGAGTTAAGCATTATATATCCAGATGACTGGTGCACAAGAAAAGTCTAGGCCCAATGTAATGTTAATAAGGAGAAATTTTCACTATTAAGGTGACGTTGTTACAGTGTAATTACACCAATACACTGTAAAATTACTGAGTGATAATAATAAACTTTATGCACTTACCATGGGGGTAAGGTTAAGGCTAGCTGCTTGTAATTATTACAGAATATTACCTGGACCTTTTTCATTTTTTCTTTAAATTAATTTTCTTTCAGTGTGCATTTTCATAATTTTTAGGAGTTGATTCAGCTGGATCACAGTGGTGGAGTGATGGTTTTTGACTGGGTTTTCATAGTTATCTAATGGAGACAGTCTGAGCAAAAAATCAGCGTTGCAATTTAGCGTTTAAAGGGTTAGTTCACCCAAAAATTAAAATTCTTTATCATTAATTCCTCATTCTCATGTCATTCTAAACCCGCAAGATTGTCGTTCATCTTCGGAATGCATGATGAAATTTGAGTGATTTCTGTCCCTGCGTTGACAGCTACCACTTTGAAGCATCAAAAAGTTCATAAAGAGATCGTAAAACGAATCCATATGAATTAAACGGTTTAGTCCAAATTTTCTGAAGAGACAAATCACTGTATATGAACAGATTGAACCAAACACGAGAATGAACCTCACTGGCTCTCACAGAGGCCCAAAAGTGTCGTGTTCTCGCGGAAGCTCAAACGTGCTGCGTCATACACAAGGACGAACCTCATTGCGTAACAATCGGGAATGAATCTCATTGGTTCTTTCAGAAGCTCAAACTTGCTGTGTAACACGAGAAAGAACCCAATTGTTCTTATGGAACCTCAAACTTGCTGCGCAACACGAGAATGAATGTCATTGGTTCTTTCGGAAGCTCAAACGTGCTGCGTCATACGCAAGAACGAACCTCATTGCGTAACACTCGAGAATGAATCTCATTGGTTCTTTCAGAAGCTCAAACTTGCTGTGTAACACGAGAAAGAACCCAATTGTTCTTATGGAACCTCAAACTTGCTGCGCAACACGAGAATGAATGTCATTGGTTCTTTCGGAAGCTCAAACGTGCTGCGTCATACGCAAGAACGAACCTCATTGCGTAACACTCGAGAATGAATCTCATTGGTTCTTTCAGAAGCTCAAACTTGCTGTGTAAACACGAGAAAGAACCCAATTGTTCTTATGGAACTTCAAACTTGCTGCGCAACACAAGAATGAATGTCATTGGTTCTTCCGGAAGCTCAAACGTGCTGCGTCATACGCAAGAACGAACCTCATTGCGTAACACTCGAGAATGAATCTCATTGGTTCTTTCAGAAGCTCAAACTTGCTGTGTAACACGAGAATGAACCCAATTGTTCTTCCGGAAGCTCAAACGTGCTGCGTAACACACAATAACTAATCTGCATACCTCTAAATGTAGTTTTCTAAATTACCTTGAAATGGGGAAAATGTTTTTTTTTTTGGGTCTGCAGGAAGTATATATATTATCCTGCTGTCCCATTAATCCCCAAAACACTTCATCCTCCTCAATTCGAGCATTTCTCAAAGTGTTCATCTGCTCAAACTGTTCGATTTTAAGCTGTTTGTTTTGCACCCTGCTTTAGTCTTCGAGCGCAGTGCTAAATGTTCATTGATCTGTGATCTGTGTGAGTTTGGACATGGGCCATTTGCACATCCTGAGTCTGCGCAAGAAGAACAATAAATTCTGTTAAAGGAGGTTCACAACCATTGGCTCATCGACACATCCCGCGGTATTGACGGGCTGAAATGTAGACTAGCGTGGTACCAGAGGCCTCAGCTAATTAAAAATGGATGTGCATGTGTGTTGCATACAATTAATCCCACCAAATATCAGGGGAGAAATAAAGGTTTAGCACACCCAGCACTCAACACAAGCCTGAGAAAATCAAATAAAAGGGAAAAAGGTCTGGAACGAAGCCTCCGACGCCAGATTGGCCGATGGTCAAGTATGAATGGTCCGATGGGAAGGGGCTGCTTACGGAATGTGTTGCAGCTTCTGTTTGAATTCAATGATTAAATGAGCAAATACTTCCCAGATTTGTAGCGAGAGGCGCTGTCAGTTTATTTATTCATAACGTGGCCATGAATAATTTAATGGTCAGCAGTTTTTATCTGGAGGGATCATTATTGAGAGTTGAGGTGAAAGCTGTTGATTGGGCTTTTGGCAGCCGTCCACGGCCACTGACAACGACACATGTCGCACACGGGCAGCGAAATAAAGGGGAACAACGTATTTCAAGACGCAACGTCCACATGGGAGTGATGGTGATTTGGAATATGGGTAGACACCGGTGAGCAAACCTGTGCAACGCATAAAGAACATTATCAATAAAGTATGAAAAAAGTTAGGCCAGGGAATTATGCGAGTCTCTCTGAATAAACACTACCAGCCAAAAGTTTGGAATAATTAAGATTTTTAAAGATTTTTTTTTTTTTTTTTTTTTAGAAAAAATGTTCTCCACGGCTACATTAATTTGTTCAAAAATAGCAGTCAAAATAATAATATTTTGTTTTCTATTTTGAAATGTAATATATTCATGTGATTCATAGCTGAATTTTCAGCATCATTACTCTAGTTATCAGTGTCACATGATCTTTTAGAAATCATTCTAATTTATAATAATAACTGCTCAATTGGCCCTTCGCAAAGACCCGCCCCCTTTAGTTACTGTTGCTATGTCTGACAAGCCATGCGCTCTCACTCCACACATCATGTTCTCACTGAGTGACATAACATAAGACATAAGAAACCGTTTTATACTTGAAATATTGTACATTTTTAAAGAAGTTTAAACAAAAAATACCATATAGTGTCTCTTTAATATGTAGCGACAGATCGCTCCTTCAGACTAGTTAATTTATAGAATCAAATAAACATGAATGAACGTCAGAAGGAATGTTGTTTCAAGCGCTGAAAGATGGATTTTTTCAAGTTTAAAGTCACCCATGTTAATCTACTGACTCCCCTGACTGCTTTGTCAGACCAAATGGCAGATTCGGGCTTATGATTGGTCAGATCGCCTGTCAATCAAACTGTTTGCGAAGGGTCAATTGTTATCAGTTATTATTGGTGCTCAAATATTAATAATTGTTACAATTATTATTTATGTTGAAAACAATTTTTGCTTCTTAATATTTTTGAACAAACCATAAAACATTTTCTTTCTTATTTTAAGGATTCTTTGATGAAAAGAAAAAACAGCATTATAAATGTCTTTACTGTCACATTTGATCAATTTTATAGTCCCCCTAAAAAAAATATTATGTATATATATATATATATATATATATATATATATATATATATATATGAAGCAGCACAACTATTTTTAACACTAATAATAATCAGAAATGTTTCTTGACCAGCAAATCTGCAAGCTAGAATGATTTCTGAAGGTTCATGTGACACTGAAGACTGGAGTAATGAAACTGAAAATTAAACTTGCCATAATAGGAAAAAATTACATTTTAAAATATATTCACATGGAAAATATTCACTGTTTCAAATTGTAATAATGATTTACAATTTTACTGCTTTCTTTCAAAAATATTTAAAATAATCATAATTATTTCAATAGTGTATTTTCCGCTGAAGTGCTTGTTTTCAAACAGGTTTCCTAATCACTCACCAAATAATCCTGTCCGACAAACGTGAGTTTTTTCTCGAGCCGTACAGTCAGCCATCATTGCTTCAGGTGGATTGAGTTTTAAGGTGTTATCTGAGAGGGCCGTGATGGGCTGGTCCAGATAAGTCCAGACTGAGCTCAGATGGGAAGAAAATGAGGATCAGGAGTGGCTGATCTTTTTATCAGCTGACCCCGTCTGTTGCCATGGCAGCATATTTTTAACCCCTCGGATGGATGAGATGATCAAGGGATGATAAAAAACCATCCTGCCAGAACATTGAGACACATTCCCTCAGTGTCTCTCTGAAATATCACAGATACTTCATTTCACTTACATGTCCTTCACTCCACCACTGATTCTACAGACATGAGACAAAACATGGTTTTAAACTTTACTAGCGTTTGTTTTGAAGAAAAAAAACACTTTAAACTAATCAGAGTTATTTCTAGAATGTCTGGTTACACTTTAACAAGGGCACTGTAATATAAAGTCTATCTATCTATCTATCTATCTATCTATCTATCTATCTATCTATCTATCTATCTATCTATCTATCTATCTATCCATCCATCCATCCATCCATCCATCCATCCATCCATCCATCCATCCATCCATCCATCCATCCATCCATCCATCCATCCATCCATCCATCCATCCATCCATCCATCCATCCATCCATATATCACAATAACACTGTCAAAGAAATCATAAATAAAATGTTTGGAAATGATCTGAAAAGTTTATTAACAACACAAAACTGATTTCTGCATTTAATGCAAGAAAATAAATGAATAATTTGACTTGGGTGATAATTCAACAGAGCTAGAAAACAATTTGAAGCTAAGTTTTACTCTCAATTCATTCATTTATGTGTCAATATTTATCATTTTTTTTAATCCATCACTAAATAGAATGACTCAGAAACAAATGTTCCGGGAAGCTGAAGTCACACAGCTTCACACAGCTAAAAATTCAGTAGGTGCCGATATAGTCGTTGTCCCGATAATCTACACCAGCATTTGGTTTATCTCATTATAGTTTGTGCTTCACAAACAGCAAACCTTGATTTTCACAAATGAAATCAGGCCACAAACATCCCAGATCCGGCTGTGTCGGGATTCGAGTAATGCAAGCATCTTGATGAGTACGGTTGGACAGTGCAGTAATGTGACATTGGCTACCTCTGAAAGCAGGCCTGCGAGCCGTGCCGCCTTTTCAGAGCCGGACCGCTGCCAGCAGCGCAGATGAGTGCCGGAGATGGTGCCCAGCTGGCAGGCGTTTTTGGTGAATATGCCCCTGGATTGCACACGAACAATCCTCTTATGCAACCCAAAGGCCTGTGCTTTATCAACCGCGGCAGAACCCGGCAATACCGTTTTAATTTTTTTGGACGGTCGATCCAGTTCGGACCGCATTTAAATCTTTGAAATAAAAGATGGCTCATAACAGCCTTCGAGGCTTTTTTGGTTTTTCCAAATGCATGCAAAACCATCAAAGATTCAAGCGATTACTAACACACACACACACACACACACACACACAGGTTTGTTCTGCTATCAAAGTGAGGACATTCCATAAGCGTAATGGTTTTTATACTGTACAAACTGTACATTGTCACCCCCTACAATAACTCTAGTCCTAAATCTACCCATCACTGAAAACATTCTGCATTTTTACATTTTTAATAAAAGATTGTTTAGTATGTTTTTAAAGCTATTTTATGAAAACTCATGAAACGTCCTCATATTTCATGTTTACGTCATAATATCAGTGTAATACCCTTGTCATTAGTCAAATTTGTGTCCTCATAAATCACAAAAAACACACACACACATATTGAGTTTTCATGATTTATGGGGACATTCCATAAACATAATAAATTTTACACTGTACAAACTATATTTTACATCCATCTACACTAACCCTACCCATCACATAAAACTTTCTGTATTTTTACATTTTCAAAAAAACATCCTTTAGCATGATTTATATATAGAAGCTCTTTTCCGCCAGTGATAAAATATAAAAAAAAATGTATAATGGCTTTTTATCTTGCAATTCTGACTTTTTAACTCCGCAACTGCATTTTAATATTTTGCAATTCTCGCAATTGCAAATTATAAAGTCATAACTTCGAGATATAAGCTATAAAATATAAAGAATTTTGTGAATTCTGACTTTATAACTCGCAATTGCGTCTTTTTATCTCGCAATTCTCACTTTTTAACTCACAATTGCAACTTTATATCACACAATTCTCATTTTACAGCTCGCAATTCTGACTTCATTACTCGCAATTGCAAGTTTTAAAAACCTCGCAGTTCTGACTTTATTTCTCGCAATAGTGAGTTTATATCTCCCAATTCTGACATTATAATTCACAATTGCAAGTTTAAGCCTATATCTCGCAATTCTGACTTCTTTGTAAACTCGCAAGTGTGAGAAAAAAGTCTGAATTGTGAGATAAAAAGTTGCAATTACCTTTTTTATTTTTTATTTAGAGATGTATTCATAAGCTGTTTTCCTCATGGGGACCAAAAAAATCCAGGGCCAATGCATTCACCACATATACAGTAGTACACACTGGATGTGTGCTATGCTGGTCGTGTAGGCCAAAATGGTTACAAATTGTTCTACACATGGTCCACGAGACATTAACCTTCCACTAATAACACACCTGGGGATAATGATTTCAGCAAGCCCCATCATTCCTACTTACGCTAAACATATTGGCATTATCATTTAAATCTAAAAGGCAATTATCTGTTAATCAAATAGCCCCAGAGTACTTGTATGTACACACTATCCATCAGCCAAATGTCGGTGTTTAAAATATCATACTACAGAACATTTGTGTTTCCATTGTGCCATGCATAAGAGCAATCTTATGAGCTGAAAAAACAGAACGTCTCCTCACATTGTCTGGTTTTACGGTCTAATACGCAAGTACAACTGGTCTGCGGTAGACTGATGGATTTTGACATGCCTTGTTTTTCATTTGCCAAAAAGTGCCGTGAAAACCTGGTAATGTGGCATTTCTCCTTTTTCCAATATATTTTGAAATGATAAACAAAAGGAGGCACTTACCCCAGGCTCTTACCTCTTGTGTAGCTTTAACTCATTGAGGATCAATAGAGTCGAGGCTCTCGGTACAGTTTGCCTATTATGATATTTGTCTGTCACTGATGACATGCCATCTCGTAGGCGGCCGAGGCCAAAACACAATTATTGATCCAGTCATCTCTGATGGATATGCCATTATTGAGAGAAAGAGAGAGAGAGAGAGAGAGAGGGAGCTTTCAACGGATATATAATGTGGCATCTTTCTATATGTTGGGAACAATTTCACTCTCTCTATGTATTAAAGATTTGTCTTTTAATCTACTGTGATTGTACTCTATTATTTGGAATAAAAATGTGGTGAATTTTTTTTAATCTAATTTAAAAAATGTATTTGATTTTTTTTTTTTTATTTTATCTAACTTAAAAACTTGTGCAAAGTTGCTGCCTTCTTTTTTTAAATAATAAAATTCATTACTTTTCATTACTGTTAATAAAATAGAGAATTGCTAGTACTTTATACCCACTTTAAGCTGTGTTTATATAATTCAATTGTGTTTTCAAGTTTTCTTGGTTGGGAAGCTCAATGTTTTGAGTGCAAATGTCTTATTTATGATGACTAGGAGTAGGCGAGTGTTTAAGAGAACATTTCCCTCTAAAAAATGTTAGGTTGAAAATGGACAAACCCAGTGGTTGGGTTAAATGTTTGACCAATGTGCTGGGTAGGGCTGCTCTTTTATCGCCATTAAATCGTACGTGATTTGGCGAAGGCTCTGATTATTTAATGCGCAGCTTGTCAGAGCTGTACGGCTCTGTGATCAGTAGTAAATCCTTCTCCATCTGAAAGAAGAAGAAGATCTCCAGAAGAAGATAACACGCTGTATCTGAAAAAACAGAAGATTGAAACGTTTTGATTGATTAAACATGACTAATAAACACAGGACTGTCTTATTCTGTGTAAGAATCACATCATCTCACAGAAGGATGCTCAGCTGTCGTTATCAAGTGAGTTTGGAGTAAAAACATGTTATTAACTGTTGTCTTTTGTTGGACAAGATGTTAATAAATGCTTCTTGTGTCTGGAAAGATGTTTGACACGTGCTGCTTTTTCAAATGTACATTATAAGCGACTCAAACTCGCAGTGCTTTCAAATGGATTAGCATTTGGAGCTATACTTCACTGACAAGCTGTGCATGAAAAACAATCACAGACTTTGCCATTTCGATAATCGCACTAAAATTATCATTTAAGCGATAATTGCGTTCAAGTTCAATGTTATTTTTCGAATCATATGATAAACCGTGCAGCCCTATTGCTCGGTAGTTTTATTTAACTCAACTATTGTTTAGAAATGGCTGTATTGCTTGCTTAAAACGAACCCAGAGTATGCTGGAAAAGAACATTCATTAATATGTTTAATAAATGAACTTTTATTAATAAGTTTAATGAATAATTAACACTCTAAAAAATGCTGGGTGGTTTGAACCCAAATTTGGGTCAAATATGGACAAAAAACTCACAAAATGTAATTAAATTAAAAAAAAAAAAAAAGTAAAAATGTGACCCAAATTTGAGTTGAAACAACTCAACATTTTTTTTTTTTTTAGAGTGAAACAATAAACATTAAATTGCTTATTGATAAATGCACCTTTTGATTATTATCGTTGCCTCTAGTATTTTTTTTTTTAATTTCCAACATATTTTGGGTTCATTTTAAGCCAGCCATATAGTATTTTTTTAAACGCTGGGTTAAATGCCCAGCACATTGGGCAAACATTTAACCTAACCGCTGAGTTTGTCCAATTTCAACCCAGAATTTTTTAGAATTAGGAAGAGAATGAAAATAAATAATTAAATAAATAAATAAATAAAAGAAGAAGTGTAGGATTTGCTTTGAAATAATTTCCACTCAGAAACTGCTAGAAAGTTTCTCAAATAATTACATAGAAAAGTATAAAGACTAAAATAGTATTTTCTTGTAAAACGCAAATCTTTGTTTTTATTTAAAACTTCAATTTTTTTTTTTTCATAATTGCATTCCTTCTTGCATATAAACATTTTTATTTACGTGTAGCATTTGTGAATGTTCTCGGGATGGTTTAAATTTAACATCCTTTACTTTGATGACATTGGACTCCTTGTGGATTGACAGAAACAGACGTCCAACCACAAAAATGTCACTTGGCTCTATTAAAAGACCCCCAGCAGAAATATGGCGGCTGTTGTACCGCAGCGGAACCTCAGGAGACGAATTTCATTTAAGAGACTCAAGTCTTTTGGCGAGCGTTAAAAACACAACTGCCCATAGAACCCTGTGGACTATTAACGTCCTTTAATACGATACCCTAACAAATCAAAGTCAGGATGTGAAACAAGCGGCCTTTATCAGAAAGAATGCAGCTGTACTCCACCACAGACACTATTACACTCGCTCGACTTTACAAGCGAACGGCGCAATGAAACGTCCTGCTAAGCAGTTAATCCCGGGCCCTGGCGGAAGTACGAAGGGGAAAGTGTAAGAGCGTGAGGGGGGGTGTGTGTGTAATATCTGAACAAGGCCAGGAATCATGAGCTATAGCTGTGTCTGTGGAATCAATGCCATTGATTGTGTTAAAACAGTTGGCATGCTAACAATAAGCCCGGTGCGGTGTTTTGTCTAAAGCCTCTCTAGCAAAAGTGTCTCTGATCCTTTATTTACTGATTTTTTTCTCCCAGACAGTGAGCGAGAGAAAGAGAAATCTGATGCACGGTCTATGTTCTGCCAAGGTCTTCATTCATTCAACGTCATCAGAACTAACTGACAACATTAATATTAATAGAACCAAATTGGGTTTCATTTACAGGACTGAAATGAATACGAGGAGGCTGTTAAAATGGGAAGATAGGAAAAGCTGCTGGCACTCTAAATAGATTCAGCAATCCTCCGCGGGCATGCAGGGCACCTTCCAGGTAGGATTTCAACCTGTAGTCGCTCAAAGATTCAGATCGTGCGTCAGCCTTTTTAGTTATTGTGCTTCGTCCGGGCGAACGTTATCAGGATCTCAAAAGCCAAGTAATTAAAACAACAGTGCTCTTTAATATTTTATCCCTGCCAACGAGAACACCATGTGCCGTACATTGTGATGCTTTCCTGGGTTGTGTACAAGCAGAGTTGGGTTTCACTTTGAGGGGACAAACTAGAGTTTCCGGTCCGCAAACAGAGTCACTGTGTTCCAACTCAGCAACATTACACAGGTGTAAATAACATTCACCCAAAACAATGCATATTTGCAGAGGATGTTCAAACAGCTATTTTTAAGAGTTATCAACTTTACAAGTAAAAACAGAATAAATATGTGATGTCTGAAAGGTAATAAAGCATGATACAGCATATTTTCAATTTGTGAAATTTTAATATTTGATATACTGTAATTATTATCAGCAAATAATTATTTTTAGGTGCATATATATATATATATATATCATGTCAGTTCTTTGTTTCTTTCTTGTCTATTTTAAATCTTAATTCATCAATTTCAAAAATAGGTTTTATACTATTTCCATTATCAGGTTTTGATTTGCACAACAAACAATCATTCAATTCATAATTAATTTGCACAATCTTAAAATATACAATTTACGTATTGAATATTAATGCAATCGCAAATGAATGCCATTTGTAAGCATATGCATATGCTGCTCACGTAAATATTATAAAACATTCATATTTCTGGCTATTTTAATAATCCCATTCATGACCTTGTAATAAATGCATTCGTCTTCTATGTTTTCAAACCAGGTTCCTCACAGAGGATTCTTTTTCTTGGCAGATTAACATAACATACTGTGCACCAATCAGCTGGCTCCATGGAAAGCAGGTGTGCCACATCCTTTTTGCTTCATGCTCACAGGATGTCCATGTTTGGTCAGTGCCAGAGCCAGCTGGTAAACAGGGATTAGTCAACTCCTCTATCAGACACATGGGTACCAATTTATTAGTTTCTCCTCTATAACCATGTAATAACCTTATCATTACACTGTAATTACCATTCTAAGTTTTATAAATCCATCACATGGTCATTTTCTGTCTGTAAATGCACTACAATTATTATCCATGTAGAATAGCCGCACCGTCTTGGTGGCCGCGCGTACTACAACGGTAATGAAAACCAACATGTCTCGCGCTTCGCCTGGAGATAAAGGAAAATTCTGCAGATGCTCGCCATCATAAAACATTAATTGAGCCAAATGTAATTGACTTCTCCTCTGAGTTGTTTAGTTAAACTACCCTGGGCTATACGCTTTTATTAAATATGAAGCACGCTGACGGCTCTTTTAAATTTCGGTCTAAGCACTCGCCAAACAGTTCTTCATCTCGTTGTGCACTCGAGTCGAAAGGCAGTCACTTTCGATGTACCCCTCTTTTCTCCTTTAATCCCGACGTGGCTTTTATAGGCTTTGCCAACTGTAGAAAATCTGTGTGCACATCTCGTTGGAGGCAGACTCCGGCTTCTTTATCTCTAGCCACTGAGCCAACAGTGTTGTTTACAAACCCTGCTGCTGTCAGCTTGAACACTTAATGAAAGTGAGGGAGATTTGAAGGCAATAATCTCTTTCAACTGCGCTCTTTTACAGGTGCACGAAGGCTCGCCGCCTCCCCAAGTTTGACTCCCCGCTTGTGGCGAACGCGAACAGCTTCAGACAATAAGGTATCTGTCATCTCCGCTTGCCTGTGATATCGGGATAACTACACCTTTGTTTCGCCATCTCACTTTCTCGCCACTGTTGTCAGCTGAGTTTTGTTTGAAGAGTGTGCGACGTGATATTGTTGATGTGTCACACGCAATAAGAGCGTTTGCTTCTTTTTTGTGTGTTTTCGCATATTTCAAGCTGAGTTTAGGCTAAAATTTATCTAAATGCATAAGGGAAAATGTGTGTTTTCATTTTAAACACTTACTTTTACTGTTTTTAACCATAACACTTTACAAAAAGATTCCATTAGTTAACATGAACTCTCAATGAAACATACTTCTAAAGCATTTATTAATCTCATTCATGTTAATTTTCAACGTTTATTAATACATATTATTCAAATTAAAATTTGAACCAATTAATATAAAATAGCTAAGATGAATTAACAAACACTACTAAAGATTACTCATAGTTTTCAGTCATGTGACTGGCAAGGAGACAGGGCGAGCAAAACATTACAGGCCTGTTAATTTTACATCTCAAAAGAATAAAAACAAAAATATGTGAATAAAATGCAAGTTTTGGCCACCCGCGATCCATTTCCAGCACCTCCTGCATTATTACACTCACTAAAAACAGCGAGACGTTCTAAAACGCTTAGCGTGAAAAACACTCAAATGATTAATTCACTTTAAAATTCAAATTACCCCAAGATTTACTCACCCTCAAGCCATCCTATGTGTATAGTTAAACCTTAAAATTACCTAATGATGAGCAATACATTTTTTATAAGAGTGTGACATCACAGACTTATATGATCGCCCACCTGGAGGGCTAAACAAGGCTTTCCTTCATTGCCCAAAAGTCATTTTTACCAGGTTTGTGCTAAGTACTAATGAAGTAAGACAGTAATTTTGAAACAGCAAATTCTATACACACCGTGAAAACCATTATAAAGCCATTTAACAAATTGATGTATATAGTATTCATAATCAAGAATGTGTATACTGAATTTGGTCTTTTAAAATCACTGTTTTAATGGACTTCAAAGGATTAGTTTACTTTAAAAGGAAAATTACCCCAAGATTTACTCAGCCGCAAGCCATAAGTGTATATGACTTTCTTCTTTCTGATGAACACAATCTGAGTTTTATTAATAAATTTCCTGACGTGTCCAAGCTTCATAATGTACTATTTTTCTTACACAAATGCATAGCTTCCCTTCAGAAGGCCTTTATTTACCCACTGGAGTTGATGAATGGATGCACTTTCTTGAGCTTCATTCTCGTTGGCCCCCGTTCACTGCCATTATAAAGGAGGATATTATTAATAAAACTCAGATTGTGTTCAACAGAAAGAAGAAAGTCATATACACTTATGGCTTGTGGGTGAGTAAATCTTGGGGTAATTTTCATTTTAAAGTAAACTAATCCTTTAAAGTCCATTAAAAAAAAAAAAAAAAAACTGTGATATTAAAAGACTATGAACACTAGCCCAGTATATGGATGCAATTTGTTAAATGGCTTTATAATGGTTTTCATGGTGTATATAGAATTTGGTGTTTAAAAATTACAGTCTTACTTCATTAGTACTTAGCACAAACCTGGTAAAAATGACTTTTGGGCAATGAAGGAAAGCCTTGTTTAGCCCTCCAGGTGGGCGTTCATGTAAGTCTGTGAAGTCGCACTCTTATAAACATGTATTGATCATCATTAGGTAATGTTAAGGTTTAACTAATGGGACCTCATTTTGTAAAGTGTAACCGATAATTCTACAAGTATAATGTAACGCATTCCGCTACTACTTTTCAAAATTGTTTTAGTTGCAATTGCAAAAGGTCACTTTAAAAATGCAACTGCAACCTTGCGTATTACCTGGCGGTAATGTTTTAAAGGATAAAACACGTGTGATAAGACCACTCTAGGCTATTGCTAAGGCGTAGCATGGGCCAGGGAAGGGCAAGTGACAAGCACAGAGCAGCAGGATAAGAAATCAACAGTGACAGTGATAGAATTTACTTGATAGTATCAGCAAAACCGCCGTCATCGTCCTGGCAGATTGGAGGCCATCAGCCCATCTCCGGGCGCCGATCAGTGCTCAGCCTGCGATGTTGACTGTGGCCCTGAAAGGAAGCTATGAGCTATGATCAGCGATATAGACCCATAAATAGAAATCCATTTTCCTGCCATGCAGGTTGAGCAGGGCGTGTGGAGGAAAGGCCCCTGCCGGATCGCCACTCTTGTTCTGAAGGTGAAAGGATTACAGGCAAGCTTCTAAGGCCGAACGACCGCTGCTACCTATCCTGTGAGCACAGAAAATAGCAAAAAACATAACTAGGGCCATTTTTTTCTGCTGGCTCGTGATAAATAAATGATGAAAACAAACTGTAGGTGTTTGTATGAGGCTTTGTGGCGAGTCCTTTGGTGTAAAAAGGCGCTGACCCCTTTCCTGGCATTTCCACAGCGCGGCCGTTACCGTACGCCGTGGCTTTTTCGCCGATCGCCTTAATGAAACGTCTCGAATTGAGCAAGCGCTGATGAATTATTGATTCCGCTGTGTTACCGCAAAGTGCGTCATGCAACACCGTCTTGGCATTTCCTGCTGCTGAATTTACGCCGAGGTGACACTAATGTGTTCAAGTCGTCCTCGACTTGTTTACAAATAGGCCGCTAGCTTTAGAATAACTGTGAGCAGGTACACAACTTACTTGAAAGCTTTGATAAACAGACTGGGGGTTGGTCGAGTGGCGAGGGTTTGCATCAACTTAAAAAATGCATGAAGAGCACAGCTCTCTCAGCGAGAGCAAACTGTGTTTTACAATGCCGAGGGAAAACACTGTTCAAATAGCACCGAGCCGAACGGAGGATCAGAGAAGAGCGAAGAGGAAGAAAGTCGGGCTTGCATTTCGAGCCTACGAGGCGATTCCTCCTCTTGTCCCAGGTGAGAGAGCTGAAAAAGATATGAACCTCAGGAACCAATTTGCTGAGTTTTGTTCAATAGACAGAAGCCCAGGGTCTTTCGCTGGATGGAGATGAACTGACTTCAGAGGAATAGAGCGCTCTCTTTGTCTGACTTTCTGTTTAAAGCGAGACAGGCCCAGAGCAGAGTGGTTAAAGTCCGTGCTAATCCACGTGAGGGTCTGAGAAAGGACTCAATATTATCTGCCAGTCTAGTCTGTAGAAATGCTAATGCATTAGAGGAGGTTAATGCAGCCGGCATTAAGGGCCTGCATATGACACATAAAACCTATCAAAGCCTTACAGAATGATGAGCTATTTAGTGCCACTTGCAAAGGCAGCCATCAATATCGCTGTATAACACATTAGACATGATATATATGTATATCATTGTACAGTTATATACATTTTTTTGGAATTGGAATGAATTTTTGATTTCTGTTGATATTTTGATTTAGATTTTTTTCTATGTGGTTTTCATTTTAAATTTAGTAATTTTGTTGTTTTTGTCACTTATATTAGTTTTTGTTTCTTTAGTTTAAGTTTTAGTTTTTTAATTTGTTTGTTTAGTTTTTAGTTCATTTAATACTTGCGCTCATTAGAAATTCAGCTAGTTGACAAGGCAGTTTTATTTCATTTCAATTAAAGGCACAATGTGTAATATTTTTGGATTAAAATACTCAAAAACCACTTGAACAATGTTAAGTGTAATAACTATAAATTATGCATAGTTACATGCAATTAACACCTAAACCTAACCCTAATCCAAAACCTATAGTAAGTACATGTAGTTACTTAATATTACTCAGTACTTAAATGTATAATTACAGTGTAACAAAGACACTAAAATAAAGTGTAAAAATTTTGGGTAACACTTTATTTTATAGTGTCATTGTTACATGTATTTACTATACTAATAACTATAAATTATGCATAATTACATGCAATTAACCCTAACCCTACAGTAAGTACATGTAGTTAATTGTTATTATTCAATACTTAAATGTATAATTACACTGTAATACTGACACCTTAAAATTAAGTGTAACCAAATTTTGTTGACTTGAGTACTTACATTATCTCAGATGTTTCCAAGAATGTTTAAATCTAGATAAATTATTCATTTTAACCAGGACACGGACCATGTCCGCATGACGCCTATCAATGACATCAAACCCAATTTGCGGTTTTATTTTGCAGAAACCTTGGAAACACCAAATTATATTTTATTAGAAATTAATGAAATCATTAAAAATGTCTTATTAGACAAGTCAGCAACTATTTAGCTACATTCATTGACAGAAAGCTAATCATGCTATATAGCTCAAAACAGCAAGTCATATTGTTTAAATCTCGTTTTCTTGATTTACCGCGAGTACAATGTTTTACCATGACTAATATCGATCTAGCGCACTGCAGTGTGCAACAAGTGTCTCACAGTAGCCACCAAGCAAACACACAAATGTGTTTAATATGACAAACACCACATACGTTTGACCGGAAGAAGCGGGGAAGCGTTCATCTGCGGCGTAATATAAGCTCCGCTGCTTTCGAGTTGAGCCACGCTTGACTCTCTTTAGCAATGGCTCCAGCGACCTTGTTCTGCTCCAACGGCTTTCAGCCACACCCTGCTTCATACTACAGTAATGTTATGAATCATTAGCTCATCCATGAATATGATTTCAGCCTGAGTCCCATCGGATTCTTTTCCACCGTCTGTAGACATGAAGACAACTCCCATGATTTTGCAAAATCAAGGCATCATCAAGCTTCGCTTTTGTTTTGAATAAACGACCTAGAGGCAAAAAATTACATATTGCACCTTTTAAGGTTTATCTTATTTCAAGTAATGCATTTTTTATGGTTTTAGATATCGGTCATTACGATAGTGATCAGACTTTCACTTGGTGGATGATAAAATATGAAGAAATCCCACAGATGCAAAATTAATTATGGACCTGAGCCACATCTACTGGGCTAGACCAGGAATATGTAGCAACCACATAGCAATGTGCTCAGATGTGCAACGTCAAGGTCGTGGGTTTGATTAGTGCTGGGCGGTTAGACCAAAAATCTGTATCACGTTTTTTTTTTTAAGATTTTGTCAGTTTCACGGTGTCACTTTTTTTTTTTTTTTTTTTTTACTGGACCTTTATTCTGGCAAACTCCTATTCAGGAGTACAGGGAATATATATAGAAACATTGTAAGGGCAAATAAAATTTACAAAAAAAAATGTAATCAAATTAGTTCATAAAACTAACAATTTAGTTTAAACATGTAATTACACGAATTTAATTATTTAACTACATTATTAATAATAATAATAAGTAGGCTATACTTTTACTGTGCAATTTCTGTAATTTCAAAGAAGACCTTGAGGTTTTGTGTTTTAATAAACAATGTTATTGTTATTATTATTATTATTATCTCTATTAATTGAAGTACACACTATTATACCCACTATTTTGACAGGGTCGTGAAGACCTTTGAATTCCTGTGTATATGATTTGAAAAATGACGATAGTTTTTATCAAATTAAACGGTGAAATGTTCATAAAGTGACTCTAAGAGCATCTCTACATATGAAGTAAGTCTTTTTTAGCTTTAATATTTTTAGTCCGTATCAATATCTGATTCATTGTACAGCACTACTTTTGATTTACTCATCAAAAAATTGCAAAATTTTGTGACGTTCTGCTTTATACTTTAAGTTCATCTGTGTTTTCTCTCATATGCTTCTACATGGTGTTTTCAGTATTAAAGAGAGTTAGTTTTGTGAGTTATTTATTGTTGTGTTATAAAGTCGTTTCCATTAGTGTAAATAGGGTATACAGTTAATAGAAGTCCGCTCTCTATACACTCTACATAGCGCTTCACGACCATTGATTAGATACAGCAGCTGTCTCAGCTAGTCACCGTATGGCGGTTTTTGAAAAATACATGTCGTTGTTTACCATATAACCCAGTATACTGCCTAGCACTAGGTTTGATTCCCAAAGAAGAGAACACATCCTGCACCGTAAGTTTCTTTGGATCAAATTTAATACCTAATAATAAATGGACAACATGCAGCACAAAATGAATTTACACCATGTTTGCATCTCGAACGTACATTTTAAAACAAACTACTTGCCATAGGTAGCGACTCAATTATTTCTGTCACCATAATGCGGTATTTTCAGACTAGCTTTTATTTGTAATGACGCCAACGACCTGAATGCTGCCCATTTGAAGAGAAGGCAGCAGTTTGGAAGCTATTGAAAGGCCTGTGATTTATTAATGCACAGCTACTTGAAAGTCACATCCTTCTCATGGCAGCCATCCAAATGCACTGGCAGATATATTTACAGTATTGTTGGGGTGCGAAATCTATTCCACTATCCTTTTAAATGGTAAAACGCCTCCTGTCATCTTTTCCCAAGCTTAGCTCAGTCGCGCAACAGAGCCCACCTTAAACAGCCGTTTGTGGCGCTGACTTTAAATTACCTTCGATTGAGCATTTTGATGAAGCCCCGTGCTTCTTCACATGATGCTAGAGAGGCAGTCATCAGCTGAGCACATTTTCATGATTGACTGAGGAGGAGGGGTGGAGGAAAACTGGCTGAAGTGAACGCTTCTGAGAATTGGATTGTGAAATTTAGATGTATAGTAACAGATGGCCAACCATGCAGAAATCAAAAATAGTTTTTGTTTTCCTTTGATTTAGAAGTGGCAATACTAAACGCTAAGCGTGCCAGGCTACTGACTGGATTGTCCCGAACGCACAGACAAAAGCAAATTGCTTCGTTCTCATTCCCTGGAACGCAACCAAACACCGAATATCCCGCTACCTGTCCGTTTTGATTGCTTTCAGAGATGGAGTGAACAAGAAGCACATTTAAAAAAAAAAACACAACAACAACAACAACACACTTTTTGAGAATACTTCTGAAGAAACTGGGGGGAAAAAAACTTTGTATTGCAGTCTAATTGCGACACTTTTTCAATCCGAGTCGGCCGTATTCCAGAGCTCCGTGCGTGGGTAATATCAGGTGCGAGGACTGTCCTGACCCCCGCGTGAACTCATCAGATGAAATGAACTTGTTCAGCGAGCTGGAGAAGACAAAGCAGACATGAGTGGAAATTAATCAGCGGCGGCTACTGAGCATGTGCGGCAGGCCCAGCCATCAGCTTGACCCTGGGCGGCTCACGAGACCCTTTCGTAAATGAAAGACTTCACTGCCATCCTTTAATGCATCCGATTATGGAGCGTGTGTGCGATCAAGGCGTGCAGCGTACCTGTGTTTAGTGATTTGTGTGTTGTGTTTTATGAATAGGTCATTTAAAATTTTATGTACACCTTATGGCGTGCTGCTTTCGTGTGGACTGAGTGAGTGTGTGTGTGTATAAGTCATGTGACACGCTATGCTTGGAACTCATTCATCCCATCGAGGTCATAAATGCCAATGCACCAGACAAACTGTAAGCGTAATTACCGTAACCAAATGTGTCTTTGAATACTCAAGCAACTTCACCATTCACATATTCTGTTGCATTTGTAAAGGAATGCACCACCATAAGCATCAAATACGTAATGATCTGATACAGATAATTATTCCCAAGTTTAAAATACACAGTTTCAAAAGTATAGCACAAGACCACATAACTAAGGTGGCCCAGTAGTGCACGACACAGAGAAATTTAAAAAGCAAACATGAGTTCACAACACAACAAAAATAAATCCACAACACAATGGAAACAAGCCGCAACACAACGAAATAAAGCCACAGAACAATGAAATAAAGCCACAACACAACGGAATAAAACCACAACACAACGAAATAAAGCCAAACACAATGAAAACAAGCTGCAACACAACGGAATAAAGCCACAACACAACGAAATAAAGCCACAACACAATGGAAACAGGCTGCAGCACAATGGAATAAAGCCACAACACAATGAAATAAAGCCACAACACAACAGAATAAAGCCACAACACAACGAAATAAAGCCACAACACAACAAAATAAAGCCACAACACAACGGAATCGCCACAACACAACGAAATAAAGCCACAACACAACAAAATAAAGCCACAACACAACGGAATAAAGCCACAGCACAACGAAATAAAGCCACAACACAATGAAATAAAGCCACAACACAACGGAATAAAGCCACAACACAACGAAATAAAGCCACAACACAATGAAATAAAGCCACAACACAACAAACCCCCCCCCCCCACAACATAAGGAAATAAAGCCACAACACAACGAAATAAAGCCACAACACAATGAAATAAAGCCACAACACAACAACCCCCCCCCCCCCACAACATAAGGAAATAAAGCCACAACACAACGAAATAAAGCCACAACACAACGAAAACAAGCCGCAACACAACGGAAATAAAGCCACAGTGGAAATGCTCTCGGTCCAGAGTCTTACAATACCATGATTAGTTTTAAGTATGTAAACATTGTATATCAACATGAAATATTAATTAAAAATCACATTTGTGCACAATAGCTTCATATTTATTCTTGTATAAATATATATATATATATATGAATTATTTAATACATTATAATATATATTATTTTATTATTTATTTTTAGTGCAATTCACTAGTAAGTCAGTCTTACCAATAGAAACCTAGTACAAGCTTTGGAATTTGAACATGTCTGTTTTTAAATGTTAAAACGAATAAAATTATACGTTGTTACCACTTGGTGGAATTGAAAGACATTCCCTTCATCATGCGCCGTGGTAGCGCGTCGAATCATTCAGAGGAATAAATATGAAGCTATTGTGCGCAAATGTGATTTTTAATTAACAATGTTTACATATTTAAAACTAATCATGGTATTGTGAGACTCTGGACTCTTAGAACAGTGGCAAGGAACTCTAACTTCACTGTGCATCGAGAGCATTTCCATTGTGGCTTTATTTCTGTTGTGTTTTGGATTGTTTCCGTTGTGTCGTGGCTTTATTTCATTGTGTTGCAGCTTGTTTCCATTGTGTTGTGGCAATTCCGTTGTGTTGAGGACAATGACACCATTTTCTTTGGGAGCTGCTGTGCAGCCAAAATTATTTGCCAATTATTAATGTAAAGCTGCTCTGCCACAATTTGCATTGTAAAAAGCGCTATATAAATAAAGGTGACTTGACTTGACTTGACTACTGGGCCACCGTACATAACCCAGTAAACTAGCTAGCATTTTCTTGTTACATTTAAAAAAAAAAAACCATTTGGTTTAGGATTTACTTTAAAACCATTTTAACTCACTAGTAAAAAGCTAGTAAATTTCAACAACAATTACAAAGAAATGGCTAGTACATTGAATTAAACATGCAATTCTGTATAGTAGAAAGACTGAAATCGTACTCCAATAATCTTTATTTATTTACAACTGGAAGTGTAAGCAACAAAAACCAGAAATGATATCAGAAAGTGTTTGCATAGAGCAAATTCCATGACTGGAATTATTACACTGAAAATAAAACTTAGAAATAGACTCACCTTGAACCATAGACAACTTAACATATTAAATAATGAACAGAGTTTTGGACGAATAATTAATGTTAGCGAAATAAACTTCTTTTGTTTCCGAACTTGAGAAGGAAATTAATTTCTTATCAGATGCATTTAACAAATTTGAACTCGCTTCTCGTTTTTATCTTCGCATGAACATTTAATCTTACGTCAACGTTTAGTTTTCCTTTCTTTTTGTGTCGTTTCTTTGAACAGAAAATGTAGACGCACATCGTGCCGGATCCACGTCTAAACTTAAGTTGTGTAGAATTGTTTATGTGCACCCATTCCAGAGGTTTCTCGAGCTGGCGGAGTTAATGTTATTATCCTTGACGGAAATGGAGTTTACGGTCCCTCATGCTAAAAGCCATATATTATGTAGCAGGCAAAGCATGTTGCTTTGTCAAGTTCTTTATTCAAACTTTTAGGATATGGAAAGTCAAGCTATTTGTACGAAGTTTGATAGGCAAGAGAAAGAGAATGGGAAATGATCTCATTATAGTCTGGCTTCACACAACCTTGACCACATGATTTAGTCGGTGCAGTAAATACAGAGGAGGAGAGAATGGAGAATAGTTTCAGAGTCATTGTGTTCGGCTGCGTTTCAGTGTGCAGGACTAATGCCTTGGAAAGCGGAGTAGGCCGAAGAAACGCTCCAATAGCACTGACTGACTGGATTTGCTTGAAACGGATGTATACGCTTTGTGCACAACTTTGCAATGATACTCTGGAAGGGAAATTTTTAATCTCACAGCCGCAAACTTTGAATGCATAAGCTCTCTGCGTCTCCCCTCCTTGTCTTTGTGCAGATTAGGCTATTGTGTTTGCGAGTGCAAAGGAATGTGCCGTGGCTTTTCTTTTCCGAACACTCGTTTACACTGGAACCCCAATTTGACACGACAACTCAACTAGTTTCAATCTCTGCATCTGTAGAACTTTCACATCAACGTCAAGCACAGAATACAAACTATAGCTCAAGAATTAATGTTTTGGGAAAAATGCTCATTATGAAAAGTAATCACAGTACCTATATCTATCACACAGAGTTTTTATATCACTTAAAAAGTATGGAGCGTGACTGTTTGTGTGCACTATGAACTTCTTATGGTTCACATACATAATAGGCAAGCATCACTAATCCACTACTCCTCATGACATGGTTATTAAACCTCTAACACTAAGTATTAACCCTATAAACTTACTGTAGCCTGATATATTTGATATGCAAATTTAGGCCTCTAAATGATCAACATGATCAGAACTTTGCTGAAAAACCTGTTGCACAAAATCTATTACATGCTTTCTGTCGCCTGATTGATAGTTTATACTTTTTTGGCAAGTCAAAATGTGATAACATTTCCTGATGAACACTTAGCTTAGAAAAAAAAAAATCATGTTAAAATTTCAACACCGAATATGATCCATCAGGCTGTTTATGTGTTCATCTCTCAGTCATGATTGTATTTGCACTGCATTGTATGTTTTACAACTACAGAGCTTTGATCATAAAACTAAATATTTAAATGTAATCTTACTCAGACATATTATTGGGAGATATAGAGGGATGATTGATATTCATATGATTTTATGAAATTATCTTCTATTATGTGAAAAAGATCTCATTGATTTACATTAAAATCTCAGAGAAATTAGCTTTCTTTTTGGTCATATAAATATCTGCATCTGCATTGCAGATCTCATTGATTTACATTAAAATCTGACAGAAATTAGCTTTCTTTTTGGTCATATAAATATCTGCATCTGCATTAAAGCTGCAATATGTAAGATTTTTGCAGAAAAATATCCAAAAACCACTCAGTGTTATATATTTTGCTTAGAGTACTTACAATATCCCAAATGTTTCCAGCTATTTGCATATAGTGAGAAAATTGCTATTTTAACCAAGGATCCGGGACGTGTGAGGGAGTCGCCTCTAAATGGCGTCATATCCGCTTTAACCCTCGGCCACTTACTTGCGTAAGTGTCTCGAAGCAGCCGCGAGCGAACGCTCAGAGTAACGTTAAAACATCATTTTCAACACACTCAAATGAATCTAATATGATAAACAGAGCTGCGTTACCTCATACTCATGACTGGAAAAGCGTGATTGTGTCATAATAAAAGTCCCTCTGCTCTCGAGGCGTGTGTCGCTCGTCTCTCATTATCAATCGCTCCAGCACCTCGTTCAGCTCCACAACACTCGCTCCTGCTCCGCTTCACACCACAGTAACGTTAATAATCGCATCCATGAACATGATTTCTGCGCGTGTCCCATCCCGATTCTTTTCCACCGGCTGTGAGGTGAAGACCACATGTCCCAAGATTCCACGCTCAAACTCGACGTCATCAAGCTACGCCTTTGTTTTAAATAGGCGACCTCTAGCGGATGAAAAAACTACATAGTGCACCTTTAAATAGCATATTTTTGCTCAGTTTGGCCACTAAATAAAACACAGGTGTTTTTTCTCCATACAGTCATGTTATAATATATGAATCATAAAACCTTGATTTATCAAACATGATACTCAACACAAAAACATATGAGCAATATAAGCAAACCTATTTTTAGATTCTTTAAAAAATTGGCTAAAGGTTTAATAAGCTTTTTTCAATTTGAACAAAAATCTGATTATTATTTTATTATTATTATTTTATTGGCTTTACAGGCTTAAAGTTCAATGAAGAGTTGTAAGTGGTGTGGTATTGATTGTCCATTCTACTGACTACTGACTATACGTAACTTTCCAACTACATGTCAACTACCTGTTATTAGAATATTAGTAGACTCTTAAGGTTAGGGTTAATAGAATAAATTTCCATCTGGCACCATATAATCATATATATATATATATATTTCATGTTTACGTCGTAATAGCAGTGTAATACCCATGCCATTATACAAATTGACAAAGCTACTTATAGTTAGTAGAATGTCTAATGTGGACCATCGAAACAAAGTGTAACCAAAATTACCTCGAAGGAGGGACCCGGCCCATATAGAGACCAGAAGATCACAGAGACTAGTTTCACACCACACAGGAAGAAAACACCTAGCAATCGCACAATAACCGCACAACAAAGCCCTGAAAACCACTGACAGCACCCTAGTATTGATGGTGAATTTTGCACAGCTAAGCACTACTCATATTTTCTTGAAAATGTAAAAATCTAGTTTTCTTCATGCTTTTGATATATACAGACACTCTTTTCTCATGCAATCACATGGATCAATGTGTCAGCGCTCTGCACTGTGTTGCCATGTGGTTGTGCTAAATCTGTCTGGATGTTTGTCATCCACACCTTTGTGGAAGTGCTTTCAGAGACTGAAGATGATCTCCATCTTCAATGGGCAGGACTTTGTTTGCAACTAAGTTCATGTATTATTCACTGCCAAAATAAATTGTTAGGGTTAAGAAACAATGCATTTGTAGTGGGTAAACTGCTGTTTTTTAACATAGTAATTATTTATTGTTTACACTAACCAGAGGACTTGTGCTAGAGGCAGAGAGATGGAGGGAGAAAAATAGAATGTTAGGTATACATGTTTTATGGAGACTTTCCATGCACAATGATTTTTATACGGCACAAACTATATTTTATCCCCAAACCCTAAACCTACCCATCACAGAAAACTTTCTGCATTTTTACATTTTCAAAAACAATATCATTCAGTATGATTTATAAACTGTTTTCCTCATGGGGACCAAAAAAATGTTCCCACAAGATGAAATATTTCTGGTATTGCTATCTGTAGGGAATACCTGAGCCTTACACGGAAAGTACCAGAACACACACACACACACTGAGTCACACACACACACACACACACACACACACACACACACACACACACACACACACCTACACACACACACACACACACACACACACACACACACACAGGTTTCTTTTGCTATCAAAGTGAGGACATTCCATAGGCGTAATGGTTTTTATACTGTACAAACTGTACATTCTCTCCCCCTACACTAACTCTACCCCTAAATCTACCCATCACAGAAAACATTCTGCATTTTTACATTTTTAATAAAACATTGTTTAGTATGTTTTTAAAGCTATTTTAAATATGAGGACTCCTGTCCTCATATTTCATGGTTACGTCATATTACCAGTGTAATACCCTTGTCATTATACAAATTTGATTTAAGTCCTCATAAATCACAAAAACGCGTGCACACACACACACACACACACACACACACACACACACACACACACACACACACACACACACACACACACACAGATTGTCAAAATATGAGATGGCTGATTTGTTGGATATGGTTTGTAAGGTCGGAAACATGGAATAAGCCAAAACTATTTCAAGGTCTTTTAAAATTTTAAAATGACTTTTGATCAAATATTTATTTCATATTAGATTTTTTTTCAACAAAAAACATTTGTGCAATTATAATATTTTTGTATATATATATATATATATATATATATATATATATATATATATAAATAATATGGTTATAAGGAGCCATATAATCCATAATACAAGCCATAATATTCTTTAATCAGAATAAATGCATTATATTGTCATGAAATAACACAGACTTGGTATAAGTGTTTCTAAACTGGGTACTGGAGGTGAAACAGACCACAACAGAAGAAATAAGCAATGAATCAACTGGAAAATGAGGGTTCTGCACTCACTAAGAAATATAAAAATCTTATGAATACAGATCTGTCTTCATGTATTCTACTGCACAAAGATAGTATTTCTTCGTCCCTTAAAACACATGGCTAGATCCATGTGGCGCTTTTGTAGTCCTGCATTTCATTACTAAAACAATGGCGTGTAATGTGCTATTTATAATTTGAAGGAGCATTCACAAGTTCTTTGTAATTCCCCATTTGATGGGAAGGCTTACAGAAATTATGATGTCTAATATGCGGATTTAGGCGTAAGAATTCAGATGAGTCAGAAACAGAGAAGTTTGGGTGCGTGGCACTGGGTTTGAATGTTGATGATGCCCCTCTTGAAGTCTCGGCGGGACCAGGGACGTGAAGTGTTGATCGTTGCCTCGCGCTGATAAGCAAAAATGTTTCCAGAGCGTAAAGAATCGAGTGGTGTGCATGAGGGATAAACCCTAATCTGTCGCCACACACTGAACTTGACTTGCTAATATTTGCATTGGTAATCAGGTGGAAGTTCTGCTAAGCTTCCCTATTACGCCCTCATGTATGTGAAAAGGTCTCCCCGTTCATTTAAATACGGCCTTCGTGGCAAAGAGGAGGAAGCACTGGGCAGAAAATAGGATGCAGAAAGATGAATGCACAAAATAAAAATGAAAAAAAAAAGAATAAATAAATAAAAATACACAAAAACTGCCTTAAAAATCATTTTGAGAAGTTACATTTGGAAAGAGACGATTGTGGGAAGCACTCCTACCATCGTTGTCTACAGAATGAGAGGTAAGAATGATTGGTGTGGATAGATTAAGGGTTATTGAAATTAATCCAATGGACTGAAATTGAAGAGTTTCATATAGGATTATACTAATAAAGTAATACAGAGATCAAAAGGGGGCTTGCGGTGGAGGGTTTCCTCAATCTATAATCCTTCAAGCCATATTGATGCATATTCGACAATGTGCAAATGGACAAAATTCCATTTGCATATGGCATGTACAAACTGTATTGTGTTGTGTATTGTCTACATTCCAAATACATTAATGAGACATTCTGAAAGACCTTTTTTAGTAGACTAGTGAATAAAGTTAGCGAATTAACTGTAGATTGCTTGCTCTTTATATACATTTAGTATTGGACATGCATGGAGTCCAAAAATCTGGGATTTTTTTATTATTATATATATATATATATATATATATAAGTGCTGTCAAAATTTGGGCATTATATATATATATATATATATATATATATATATATATATATATATATATATATATATATATATATATATATACATATATATATATTTTTTTTATTTTTTTTATTTATTTATTTATATATACACTCACCTAAAGGATCATTAGGAACACCATACTAATACTGTGTTTGACCCCCTTTCACCTTCAGAACTGCCTTAATTCTATGTGGCATTGATTAAACAAGGTGCTGAAAGCATTCTTTAGAAATGTTGGCCCATATTGATAGGATAGCATTTTGTTGATGGAGATTTGTGGGATGTACATCCAGGGCACGAAGCTCCCCTTCCACCACATCCCAAAGATGCTCTATTGGGTTGAGATCTGGTGACTGTTTTACCATTTTAGTAAATTTTTATGACTCATTGTCATGTTCAAGAAACCAATTTGAAATTATTCGAGCTTTGTGACATGGTGCATTATCCTGCTGGAAGTAGCCATCAGAGGATAGGTACATGGTGGTCATGAAGGGATGGACATGGTCAGAAACAATGCTCAGGTAGGCCGTGGCATTTAAATGATGCCCAATTGGCAGTAAGGGGCCTAAAGTGTGCCAAGAAAACACCCCCACACCATTACACCACCACCACCAGCCTGCACAGTGGTAACAAGGCATGATGGATCCATGTTCTCATTCTGTTTATGCCAAATTCTGACTCTACCATCTGAATGTCTCAACAGAAATCGAGACTCATCAGACCAGGTAACATTTTTCCAGTCTTCAACTGTCCAATTTTGGTGAGCTTGTGCAAATTTTAGGTGGGGTCTTCAGCTGTTGTTGCCCATCAGCCTCAAGGTTGTGCGTGTTGTGGCTTCACAAATGCTTTGCTGCATATCTCGGTTGTAACGAGTGGTTATTTCAGTCAAAGTTGCTCTTCTATCAGCTTGAATCAGTCGGCCCATTCTCCTCTGACCTCTAGCATTAACAAGGCATTTTCACCCACAGGACTGCCGCATACTGGATGTTTTTCCCTTTTCACACCATTCTTTGTAAACCCTAGAAATGGTTGTGTGTGAAAATCCCAGTAACTGAGCAGATTGTGAAATACTCAGACCCGTCTGGCACCAACAACCATGCCACGATCAAAATTGCTTAAATCACCTTTTTTCCCATTCTGACATTCAGTTTGGAGTTCAGGAGATTGTCTTGACCAGGACCACACCCCTAAATGCATTGAAGCAACTGCCATGTGATTTTATTGATTAGATAATTGCATTAATGAGAAATTGAACAGGTGTTCCTAATAATCCTCTAGGTGAGTGTATATATGCAATGTATACGTATAAAATCAAAATTATTCAACCCCCTTAACCTTCATGACATTCTGCTGCTGAGAGCAACTTCATTTCATTTTATGAAAACAATTCATCAAAGGCATCAGTAAACTATTATAAGTTGATTAATACACATTTGAGTGATTCTGAGAATGAAAAAAAATAAATAAATAACTGGCTCTAAACATACATATAAAGAAGTCAAGCCCCAAAAGTCAAATTTTGTGCAGAATCTTTATTCTTTATAACCTCCAATAAACGTTGCCTGTGAGACCACCTCCATGTTTGACCATGGAGATGTCGTTCTTCTGCTCATAAGCTTTGCCTTTTTTGCACCAGACGTAATGCTGATCCATGGGTACAAAATGTTCCAGTTTGGACACATCCCTCCATAAAACATTCTTTCACAACTCCACAGGTATATCCAAATGAATTTAAGCATATTCAAGTCAACCTTTTATGTTCTTAGTCAAGAGTGGCATTCGGCAAAGCTTATGACCAGAAGAACACCATCTCCATAGTCAAAAATGGAGGTGGTCCAGTCTTGTTCTTTGCTGTTGCGGGGAGTAGAAATCTTGACAATATGAAGGACATCATGAATTCTTTGAAGAATCAAGTTTGATGATCAATGGACTTTCCCGCAGGACAGTCCAAAAGTTCTTGAATGGCCTGTACAGTCTTCAGATTGAAAATATATATATATTTTTTTTTTATTTTTTTTTTTTTTATTTATATATACACTCACCTAAAGGATTATTAGGAACACCATACTAATACTGTGTTTGACCCCCTTTCACCTTCAGAACTGCCTTAATTCTACGTGGCATTGATTAAACAAGGTGCTGAAAGCATTCTTTAGAAATGTTGGCCCATATTGATAGGATAGCATCTTGTTGATGGAGATTTGTGGGATGTACATCCAGGGCACGAAGCTCCCCTTCCACCACATCCCAAAGATGCTCTATTGGGTTGAGATCTGGTGACTGTTTTACCATTTTAGTAAATTTTTATGACTCATTGTCATGTTCAAGAAACCAATTTGAAATTATTCGAGCTTTGTGACATTATCCTGCTGGAAGTAGCCATCAGAGGATAGGTACAGGGTGGTCATGAAGGGATGGACATGGTCAGAAACAATGCTCAGGTAGGCCGTGGCATTTAAATGATGCCCAATTGGCAGTAAGGGGCCTAAAGTGTGCCAAGAAAACACCCCCACACCATTACACCACCACCACCAGCCTACACAGTGGTAACAAGGCATGATGGATCCATGTTCTCATTCTGTTTATGCCAAATTCTGACTCTACCATCTGAATGTCTCAACAGAAATCGAGACTCATTAGACCAGGTAACATTTTTCCAGTCTTCAACTGTCCAATTTTGGTGAGCTTGTGCAAATTTTAGGTGGGGTCTTCAGCTGTTGTAGCCCATCAGCCTCAAGGTTGTGCGTGTTGTGGCTTCACAAATGCTTTGCTGCATACCTCGGTTGTAACGAGTGGTTATTTCAGTCAAAGTTGCTCTTCTATCAGCTTGAATCAGTCGGCCCATTCTCCTCTGACCTCTAGCATTAACAAGGCATTTTCACCCACAGGACTGCCGCATACTGGATGTTTTTCCCTTTAGTCTTCAGATTGAAATGTCATTGAAAATATTTGGTGGAATTTGTAGAAAGCAGAGGTAACATGGAAATGAAAGACTATGAGGGATCTGGAAGCTTTTTCATGGGAGGAATGGGCCAAGATCGCAGTAGAGAGGTGACAGAAGCTTCTAAGCATTTACAGGCAGTGTTTTTTGGAGGTTATAAAGAATAAAAGATTCTGCTCAAAGTTTGACTTTTGGGGGCTGAATAATTTTGTACATGTATGTTTAGAGTCAGTTTTTCATTTTTCATTAACTTTACGTTCTTGTGATCACTCAAATGTGTAGTAATAAACCTTGTATAATAGTTCACTGATGTCTTTGATTAATTGTTTTCTTAAAATTTTGTTCTCAGCAGCTGAGACGCTGTCATGATTTTTAACCGTCATGATTTTTGAAATTAGATTTGTATTACATTATCGTGGTCTCAAACATTCGGAGCCCAAGGTAAATGTTACAAACTTTGAAATTGTGAATATTTGCTGTTGTGTGTCTAAGAAAAGGCCTATGTCTGACTATCGAACTACTTCACTGACCTGCTCTGTGTAAAGCACAGACACTTTCATCTGTAAAAAAAAACAGTGTGTCGATTCATAAGCAGCCTAAAGATGATCATTTCCTTTCTTCATTACTTGCGTCATCACTAGATGAGTCATATCTGATGATGCAGAGACTGAGAAACAGTAATTACATTGCTTGTCTGCATCACACAAAGTTCAACGGTACCTCATTTCATGCTAATTCATGCACACTGTAACATCATGTCAATGAACACAGAACACAATGAATTGGCACTTACGGCCCGCAACGACAGAACGCCCTACATGAAACTATCTGCATGAACTGAGCAGCCATTTAGACCAGATTTTGTAATTACAGAATTGCATAAAATGGTGTGAAATCGTGCAGATAATCTGCTAAATCTTCCAACATGAAAAGATAATTGCAGCAGAAATTAGCCGTACCTGAGGTTCATTCATTTGGTCATGGCTAGCTTCTTACACGGCGAGGATCGGATATTACTATTAATTATGAGCAGGTCAGAGTTGCTGAAGGTCGACCATTAGTGCCGGGACCATTGAAATGCTAATTATAAACAGATTAGAGAGTTATGCTCCTTTATGACGGTTATTAGATAATTACTTGGAGTGAGTAGTTTAGTAAAGTAAAGAAGCCGAGACCACACAAGGCATAAATTGAAAAGCACACAACTGGGGGAAAAAGGATTTCAGGCAACATAGTTGATAAGGTCATGCATATATTAATAAATGACCTATTGAATATTCAGTGAGCAGAACAAAAGCACATTCAAGTGAAAAAAAGTTTGCTAATGACCAGCATCTTTATTAACGTTGAAGCATTTATTTATTTTCAGTGCCGAAACACTTTTTAAAATACTAATCTCGGTTTAATTTACAGAAACATCTAGAAGTAAACCATTCAAACGGACACCCTGAAGAGTGAAACTCTGCATGTTTTCCAAAACATTGATGTGTTTGTTTGAGCGATAACGTGCAATTCATGAATGAATCAATATTTTGAGCCAGTTCTCTTCAGTGAACCGACTGCAAATCAGTGTGCAACAAATGTTTAGTTATCGAGTTGGTTAGATTTGTTCATAGTGGTTTTATGCACTGTAAAAATATTAAAGTTGATAAAACATAAAAGTTTAAGGCAACCAGCTGCAGTTTTCTCAACTTGTTGGAAATTGAGCTTGCTATATAAGAACAAGTTGAAAAAACTTGAACATTTCCAGCTGGTTGCCTTAAACTTTTAAGTTTTCTCAACTTTAATTCTTTACTGAATCTTGTCTTTTGAAGTCGTTCAGTATTGTTTGACCTGAAATGAGCCCAGGACTGGTGCTTTTTTGATATTTGCGTACACATTTATTAATATGTTTAAGCTGTCCTAATGATATAAGAACAGATGAATTGACTTCTTGAAAAGATTTCTTGAGCAGTTCGCTTAGAAACAAACAAAACAATTCAAAAGCCATTTACAGAAATTAGTGAGATTTTCCAACACTATTCTCCACTACTCCATTACTTCTGGAGTTTGTTTGGGACAAGACGACCTGTTTGATGAACAATGGCCGACGGGGGTGGAGCAAAAAGACTGAAAAGGACTGCGCCATTGACCAACAAAAAGGGTGCGTAATTTTTTTTTATCTTAAAGGGTGCGTTAGTAATATGCGCCTACACGTGGGTGCACAATGCGTACACACTGCTTTTTACACACAGAATTGTGAAATGCAAACTTATTGTGAGTCAGAGAATCACCAATTGCTGTTTAAATGACATTAAAACTCAAAGTAATCACTTTGGTAATCTAAAATACTTTTCAGATGTAACTGTAATCTGATTACCACCCATTTAAAATGTAACTGTAATGAAATACAGTTACTCCAATTTTGTATTTTAAATACGTAACTAAGTTACTTGTATTTCGTTACTCCCCAACCCTGTATATATCCAACTTCATGTATAGAGCTTATATTTTGTGGCAAAATAATCAATCAAGCAGTTGAAATTTGCTACATATTGCTTATTCGGGAGTTATCACAGACGGAGCTGACTTCATACATTTGAAACACATGGAAGGTGTAAATAAAATAATATGAATAAATTATATAAAAAAAGAACATTATTTTATACATGCTGTTTGACCCGCAGCACTCCCATGCCATAGTTACAGCACTGCAAATAGCAAGGTAAATATTATTCCAAGATGCATCAATTATTGCAATTAACGCAATCCTCACTAGACACTGTGTAGAAAAAAGCAACTTAATGATGAAGTTCCTTTGGTATTTTGAGAGGTGGATGATTTAAACTCCTCCGCCAGGCTGACACATGGGTCGGCTCACACTGAGGCTTCTTCGAGGCCGAGGTCATGTGCGCTACGATGGGAGCTTAGAGGAGAAGGCGAGGTCACTAGACTGAATTCCCTTTCTGCATAGAAAGTGATTTTTCACCAGCAAACTACAAAGCCCAGTGGATTGGCCTCCAACCCTGTGTTGAGGAGACGTTTGAAACACTTTAGTCCAGTCAGCACTTCACAGAGAACTGCTGGGAGGGCAGTAAGTCAACTCCAACCAAACTCTCGTCAGAGTCAAACGTTCAGATGTCGTAAACATCACACACATATTTTAATTGTGAAGGGGGAACAGAGGGAACTGGCGATAAGCTACAATACACAACACAACTAGGATCACAGCGCCGATTAGTCAGTGAAGCGGACGCTAAGGGCGGTTTAGAGTATCGTTGTTTTCCAACGTCAGCCTGGCGACTCCAGCCGTCCTGAAGGAATTAATCTCACGATTCAAATCAAACGCCTATTTAGAAGTTACAAATAACTCTTTAAGATGTTTACCCTTTTAGTCAAAGCCAATTGTAATTGAAAAAGTAAGTACTTGTTTGTGCATTTGCCGCATGGCTCCAAGCAGCTATTTCTTCTCTCTTCTCAAGTCTGATTGATAAACACAGGGTAAAACATGTCCCCTGGTGTTTCGGTTCATTCCGTTCACAGAACATCCCTGGATGTCCTTGTAAATGCAATAATTAAAATGATTACCGCTGTGCACAACTGTGCATATAAATGTGGGTCGCTGATCATACTTGCATTGTTATCACAAACAGAGTGGAGGGGTAGTTCCATTTCGCTGCTAATCACCTGGAACACACCAGCTAACCTTCAAAGGAGCGCAATGAAATCCTCACCCAGAGTGCACACATTCACACAAGCGCTAACGTGCGCAGGGCTTTAGATGTGTCTTGTAAGATGAATAGTAGATTAATATTACAAAACACTGCTGTGTAGCGGTGTCTAAACACGGTATTGTTTTTGCATGTCTGGGCACATGTTGAAGGTGTCTTTAATATCGAGGTCTTTTTTAATTCTGATCTTTGTTCTCTGGCATGTTTCAAAGTGTTTTCCTAAGTACAAGATAATTATATAAACACAATATAATAAAGCACTTTTACTGTAGCTGTGAGATGGGTGGGAGCAACCAATCAAACCAGTTTAAAGAAGTCTGTTTGGCTTCTGAACCGCTGAAATGCCACAGTTACCACACATGCATGTTTTTACCTCAAAACATTTCAAAGTGTCTCAACTAGTCTCATATGCCTTTCTGCTGAGGATCAGACCACATTTCACTGATTGGCTTGTTTTGACCAGTCGATTTACTTGACCAGCATATTTTTTCTGAGTATTCACTTATGGTAGGCTGTGTGGCTCTTTGCATTTCTGTTCATTTGATAGTTTGTAACAATTTGCAAACTCACAAACAGTTTGATTGACAGGTGATCTGACCAATCATAACCCCGAATCCGCCTTTTTGTCTGACAAAGCAGTCAGGGCAAAGTTAGTAGATTAACATTGGTGAACTTGAACTTATTTAAAGTTATCTAGTATTTATTTGGAACGTATTTCCGCGCTTGAAACAACTTTGCTTCTGATGTTCATTCATGTGATGCTATAAATGAACTAGTATGAAGAGATAATCGGTTCACGAGTCGCTTGAAGGAGCTCCAGCGATCTGTCACGACACATTAAAGAGACACTAGACGCTATTTATTGTTTAAACTTCTTTAAAAAACTCAACATATTAAATACGGAAATATTCGATGCGTTGTCAGTGTCCTCATTGCTCCGGGACGTATTTTTCACCGCGTGAGAACATGATGTGTGGCATGAGAGCGCATTGCTTTTCAGACATAGCAGCTGTAACTAAAGGGGGCGGGTCTTTGCGAAGGGTCAATTGAACTGTAATGCGGCCAAAAACCTGAAACTACTTCATTACTGCTTAATTGCTTAAATTAATTAATTCCTCAGAACATCTGTCGACATCGGAACATCCTGCTTTTATGTAGAGCTGCGACTAATGAGTATTTTGATAATCGATTAATCTGTTGAGTACTTATTCGATTGATCAGATGAAAAAATATCTAAAAATTAATCTATTTTTTACAAACTTGTTATTCCACATGCTTTCCAGTGTTGACCAAACTGTGCATTTGAAGGCAAAGAAAACAAATACAGGGTGCAATTAAGCATAATGTGCAAAATATGCAAAAAAGGACTTAAAATTAAAAGTAGAAGCTTCAATCAACCAACCAACCAACCCATCCATCCATCCATCCATCCATCCATCCATCCATCCATCCATCCATCCATCCATCCATCAGAATTTTATCAATTACTTCTTGTAGCCCTACTTCTATAACGCGGTTTTACAACGATAAAATTTGCACCCTTAATATTTTCATCAAACATATTATTTTATAAATTAGATTTATTTATTGTAATTCTTCCTCTAATTTGGAGTATAATCCAATTGTATAGGAGCCGCACAGTGAGATGCGAACAGGGCGAAGTTGTTGCTATTTCATGGATTTTAATAATCCTGGAATGCTGTATTGACCTGATATAATACAGTAACAGTATTCTTGGGTAGCAACCAGAAAAGTTGGCCATCAACACCACAGTTGGAATATTCATCCTCCACATTAGAATTAACCTCAGGTTAATGCACTGTGACTGGAACTGTCCCTGCCATTACTTACTAGGTTTGTAAATGAATTAATCATCTTGCAAATAAAGTATCTGCTAAACATTAGCTGCTACCCTCAGTGTTCTTCCTCATCTGTGAGAGTGAGCGATGAATTGAGCCATGAGTCTGTATTTGGTCTGGAATTACTGTGACTGTAAGACTGCCGCTGTGAGAGATAGACACAGCCCACCGTCTCTCACTACTGCAGCACTGAGATTAACCACAAAGTGGCTCAATTAATCCATGTGAAGTGACATGGAATTTGAATACAAAAGAAGGAGAGTGCACACTGAAGAGGGAGAGAGAGACAAACATCATTTTCAATCATGTAGGGAAAAGATGGTGGGAAGCGAAATTAATTGACCTCCCTGGTTTCAATTAAACAAAAAGGGACACAAAGCAAAAAAAAAAAAAAAAAAAAACCTAAGGTTGCAGCACAGCTAAAGAGAGTGGGAATTCGTACAACTGAGCAGTCCTATAATGTGAGGGATTTCAGAGTGAAGCAAAAAAAAAAATAAAAATAATAATAATAAAAATGCAGGCACTATTCAGTTCATTTTGCAATACAGAAGTAAGCTATTTTCTGTGAATATTTCCGATTCATTAACTGCTGTAGATAAATAACCGATGCGGTAAATGGTCAAATAATTTGCGCTAAAAACCAGTTTACGATAATGATAATAAATTAAAATTTTGCAATATCATTCAGCAAAGCGGGCAGTTATTGTAGGCTAAAATAATTGAAAGTGGATGAAACACACATTCAAGTTACAAATGACTGCATGCCTTATGTTAAAAATAAAACGGGTTATCGTCGTTCTAAACGCTCATGAAGGTCTTTTAACGTGAAACCCGCTCACTTAATTTTTCCTCATGTCTGCTTTACTTGTTTGTAAGTTTGACCGTTATTATTAAGCGATTAACTTTAACATCCATACTATGATTGTATAAATTGTATTATAATTGTTTTATTTTGCGTCTTCATACATGCAAAAATGTCAGCCACTACAGACAATGGCAATGAGAGCAATTTGTCATCCACGGATGAATGTGCACACTCACACAATCTAAAGCACAATTAATGTCATGAAATGTTACAGGCGGGCAAACGTTCATGACTATTATTGCATTTGGACATCAAAAAGCACAGATTACCTTCAGATTCATCAGGAGAACATGATGTCTCAAATAGGCCACGAGTAATTACCACCCTGAAACACAACAAAGAATAAAGTCTCGGTACCACCCACATTCTTACACTTCATGACTGAAGTGATTAAAATTACGCTCAAGTCTAAACCCTTTAAGCCTTAAATACACCAAACAACCCTACAAACCTTTGGTCAACAGTCCAAGTACAAGTGCAATTGAGTGGGAGAAAGATGACTCTGTCAAAACACTTTGTACTCCCATAAACTACTGCCTTTAATTATAGTGACTATTACAGATTGCAGATGGGTACAAGTCTTGGTTTTGTGAAAGCTTATCCATTCCTAGCATTTGGCAGTCAGCAGCACAAGCTGAGGCAAACACAATGTAAAGCAGTTTGTCAGGTTAATCATGCGAGAATCAAAAGAAATATAATAATCCATCTCAAATGTCCATGAATAGTTGGATGTAGATGGGTCTTCAAATTAAAAACCATTTTAAATTCACACGATTTTTTTTTTTTTCTTGGTGTAACAACCCTTGCTATCCAATATGAGTTAGTTGTAGCATCACGTGGGAGTGGAGCTAGACCGGCATTCTCTCTCCATTTAACAGACACGTCTAATAGGTCCCTGAAGGACGGCATATTTGAAACAGAATGGGCTAACAAAAGCATAAAGGGTTAATTTAGCTTGGCTCAGGTGAGTTAATTATTCTTTTTGCCCAGTTCACTGCACATCCATAATGATTATTAACTAGCTTAAAATACTCTAGGACCACTGGGAGCTTGCGGATAAACACACACACACACATGCACACAGAGGGTTGGATGGAGGGGGATCATTATTCTAATGAGAGTGCTGTAAAACTCTCCAATCACAAAGTCACCACAATAATCTTCTGGGACTATGAGGGGTCACAGTCGTCCCCTCCTCCAGAGCCTTGAGTGGAGCCGTGGATGGGCGCTGATTAAAGCACATTCATGCATGGATCCACACTCTTGTGTGTGCTTAAAGACGGGGATAATGGCTATTTAGCTATTCTGATTTTGGATCACAGCACACTAGCAGCCGCGAGCTTCCACTCGAGAGGAGAGAAAGGAAGGAAAGGAGTGAATATAATTATTAATCACATATTGCATATTGTCTGACTACATTTGAATCTGAACTTGCTTTGCAACCACTAAACAAAGTAGATTTTAAACACTATGCATATGGGCAGTATGAATGAAATTCGGACGCACTACATCCGCCATGTTGTTGCAGTCACATGACCTACCAGCGTCAGTTGCGTCGCTTCACTTCCCTTCATAAATCCTTTCCTGTGGCCTCACGGGATAGTAAAGTGTCCATCGAATGCACACTTCAGAATCTCGGCGGAAGTAGTAGGTTCTCCGGGTACTCTTCGCCTGCTGTTTTTCGAATATCTATTGGGACGTACTATTCTGTTTTCACATGCTATAGGGAAGTCTTCGACTTCGAATACGCCTGTGAGCCGAGAAATTCCCGCTCGCATATTTATACATAGTAACAGACACGGACAGCTGCGTAACGTCTAGCGGCACGCTGCTGTTGTTTTGTTCAAATATTTTGGACCATGGCAAGCAAACTTTGGGACAAAAGCAGAAATAAAACGAGGATCAATATCAGCGTGGCGTTTCCGAGATGAAGAGAGCTTTGTGACGAACTTTGACTTGACAGAGACGCTCTTGCACGTTATTAGACAAGGTAAGCAAATGTAGACTATATAAGACTAATCAATGTTATATTGCTCACCACGATGAAGCAAACACACTAATACACAGAATAACATTACAACTTTCAACACACTCAAATACAGTTTAATATGGTAATGAAACGTTACACCAAGTGAAACAGCGCTGCGTTACCGCACTGTTTTAATTCGTCAAATAAACTGACCTGTATGAGTAATGTTTCAGCACTTATGAGTAGTTCAGTAGAATGAATGTCCTCTGTCCTTTATCCCCGGGACTCGCGTACGTCACTGATATCTGTCTCTCATTAGTAATCACTCCCGCGATTCTCGTCCACGTCCTGCTTCATACCACAGTCATGTTAAAACATGCATTCACTCATCCATAAACATTACTAGATCCATCGGTGAATGCACTCATTCACTGCGTCATCAATCTACCCCTTTGTAATTGTTTTGAATTGTTTAGCGACCCTAGCGGACAAAAAAACTACATATTGCACCTTTAAGGTAACACTTTACCATAAGGTTCATTAGTTAACTGCATTAGTTAACATGAACTAATAATGAACTGCACTTATTCAGCATTCAATGATATGTTTTAATGTTAATTTCAGCATTTATTAATATATGATTAAAATCTTATTAACTTTAGTTAACTTGAACAAACAATTAACAACTGTATTTTCATTAATTGTCATCAACTAAACCAAGTCATTATTTAATGCGCAGCTTGTCAGGGATGTACGGCTCTGTGATCAGTAGTAAATGCTTCTCCATCTGAAAGCCAGAGGGCGCTCTTGCGCAAAAAACTCAAAAGCAGAAGACTATAACACGCGTCATATCGCTGTATATGGATAAACAGAAGATTGAAACGTTTTGATTGATTAAACATGACTAATAAACACAGGACTGTCTTATTCTGTGTAAGAATCACATCATCTCACAGAAGGATGCTCAGCTGTCGTTATGAAGTGAGTGTGGAGTAAATACATGTTATTAAATGTTGTCTTTTGTTGGACAAGATGTTAATAAATGCTTCTCGTGTCTGGAAAGATGTTTGACACGTGCTGCGTTTTCAAATGTACATTAAGCGACTCAAAGTCGCAGTGCTTTCAGATGAATTAGCATTTGGAGCCAAAATAATTTCATAATCGCATTCAGAACTGCGTTTAAACGTTAATCGAGTTCAAGGTAGAATGGAAGTTTTTCAGTGAATAAAAACAAAACAAAAAATATCAATTTCCTCACACAAAGCTACCATAAAACTTGACATAAGACATGGAGAGGGTTGGGGAGTAACAAAATACAAGTAACTTAGTTACGTATTTAAAATGCAAAATTTTTAGTCACTGTATTTCATTAAATGGCTGGTAATCAGATTACAGTTACATCTGAAAAGTGTTTTAGATTACCAAAGTGATTACTTTGAATTTTAATGTCATTTAAACAGCGATTGGTGATTCTCTGACTCTGAAGGTCTGAAAAAGTTTCATCAACATTTTAATACTTTTAAGAAGAATCATAAAAATTGTGTTATTTTTATTTAGTACTGTCCTGAACAAGACAAAATGACTGAATTTATAAAAAAAATGTCAACAGTCAACTTAACTGTCCTGTCATGACCTGATGATCCACGACTGATTTCATGTTTTGTGAGTCATTTTATAATTCACTCGTCACTGCAACTTTTTCTCACAATTAGTTTTTTTCCCCTCACAATTGCAAGTTATAAAGTAATTGCAATTTCCTTTTTGACTTTTTTTTCTTGCACATGTGAATTTAGTATGTGAGTTTATATCTCATAATTCTGACTTTTCTCAATATTGTATGTTTTTATCATAATTTTGACATTTCTCAATATCACGAGTTTATTTCTCATAATTCTGACTTTATAACTCGCAATTGCAACTTTATATCACACAAATTCTGTGAGGAAAAGGTCAGAATCGTGAGATAAAAACTTGCAATGACCTTTTTGTGTTTGTTCCATTAGTATTCCAAAGCATTCTAAAGTATTTAGATTAAGTTACTAAACTTGAGTAATGTAACGAAATACGTTACAAATGACTTTTTAAAGCATGTATTTTGTAATCTGTAGTGAAATGCATTTTAAAAGTAACCTTTATTTTTTTTTTTTTTTACAAATTGACATTTTCTTTTTCAGGGCTTGACAGACATAATCACTAAATGAACTGTTGCTGTAAGGAAAAGAGCTGCGCACAGATCGGGCGCTTGTTTCATTGAAAGTGTCACAGCATGACGGTGAGTCAACAATGACACAACTGTCATTGTGCCTTTAATACGGCTTCAGATCATGACCTGGTATAAAGCACAATTTCTTCTGCCACTGGAATGTAAAAAGGCAGGAGGGCATATTTGGAAAGGACCAGGTCATGCTTTCCAGGAGATCTGCACCACTAACTGTGCTCAGAATACCATTTTAAACAATTATGCATGAGGTGTAATTGACAGCAGTATCAGCACTCCAGCGCTATTCTGACAGGCTTCATGGAGCCGTGATTAATTACCGCACGGCTTCTCTGGGCTTTCCAATTTCCTTTGCCTTTCAGTACAGGGCTGTAGGTGATAGTACAGTAACTCCTGTTACACCCTTAACAACAGGAGAAAGAGACGTCTCTCTCTCTCTCCCCCCTATCCTCGAGCGGATCAGAGAAGAAGTCAGCCAAACAAGGGCTGCTATGATAAGTCAATGTAATACCTCTCCCTGCCACGAATGCTAACTACTGCTTATATTCACCAATGCAGGTGAGATTATCTTCACTAAAAGAAATTGCTGCTTCTTTTTCAGCTCCACTTCCAGAGTTAAGTTTTAATTTATTATTTGCGAGACTGTTATCGTCGAGTTTGCTATCATAGTCCTCTTCATTAATCACGGCTAGGCCTTCATTTATTCCCTGATATCCGCGGGGTCCTGGCACTGATGTACATATGGGTCTGTTTATCATGAGCTAAAAGGGGGGAAAAAGTTGGAAGAGCTATGGGAGCAAAGATAACCTTATCCCAGCTTACATTTAGAACACTCAGTGAAGCACTTTTATTAGCAGATGTTTAGATGTGTTGGTTCCATTCACTTTCAAGTTCTTTTTTTTTTCTTTTTTGGAGTTGCATTACACAATCAACATTAGTTACGGCAAGGACGTAAAGCATTCCTTTGGAAACATTTGTAATGGACACAAAGTCATCATTTATGAATTGAGAACATTACTTTTTACCCCTGCAGAGTACATGCTGGTTATTGCGACGTACTATGTAGTTTTGTCATCTTATTCAGCTAAAGGGTGAAATCACTTCTTTAAAACAGCAGATGGAATCCATTTCAGCAGTGCCTTTTAATTGCTTTAGATTCATCATTGATGAACTTCAGACGCTGCTGAATTTGATGCTTTCAGTGTGAAATTTGTTTTGTCCTAGAGCCGTACAGGGCATGATTTAAACAGCTTGCTTTGCACAAGTTACTTGGATGAAAATAATAATAATATTTTTTTTCACTTGCACCCAAGTGTGTTTTGGGCTATATATATATATATATATATATATATATATATATAGATTATGTTTTCTTTACACCTTTGCTGGCGCTGCATTTATTCGGTTAGTTAGATAGCCAGTTTGTTCAGTATTGCTCTCATTTTAGGCACCTTTGTCAAGTTGTTGCATTCTTACTTGCATCTTAATTTTCATAATTGTCCTTTTGATTTTGTTTCTTGTTTGGAGTGTTATAAATACCTGTTTGTGGGTCTGTATCTACTAGGTACTAGAGGTTTTAAGGCAAATATCAGTTATAAATATAGTTGTTATATCTTGCAATAATGACTTTTTTTTTTACATTTGATCTTTTTTATTGATATAAACTCGCAATTGTGAGTTATAAAGTGGAGATATAGACTTTTTTTTTTCTCTCAGAATTGTTTATATCTCGCAATTCTGACTTTATAACAGGCAATTGCAAGTTATAAAGTCAGAATTGTGAAATATAAACTAGTAATTCTGAGAAAAAAGTCAGTCTTTTTTTCCAATCAGAATTAGACTTTAACTTGCCATTTATATTGTGAATTTATATCTCACAATTCTGAGGGAAAAAAATCTCGCAATTGCAAGAAAAAGGTCAGAATTGCTACTTTTTCACACATAAAAATAAGTCAGAATTGCAAGATGTAAACTTATTTTATTTAAAAAAATAAGTTTTATTAATAAAAAAAAATTACAATAATAAAATTGTATTTATTTAGTGTCGGAAACAAGCTTCCATAGTAGTTCTTTTAACAATTTTTTAAAAAATTTGACGACGTTACACTGGTGCATTTTCATTTTAAAATTTTAAAAAATGATCCTCGTCTACGCTGGTGTTTGCGCAGCGTTTCAGAAACGATCTTCATCTACACTACACGACTGAAAATTCACATGACCATAGATTATCGATCAGTCTCCATGTTATTGTTTATACGGTCGTCAAGAATACGTGTGTGCAGCCTCGCCATCGTTTTCAAAAGTCTCTGTTTGGTGAACTGAAACGCAGCACTTGCGTTTTCAAACTAAAATGGGCTCTGCTGCGTTTTTGAAAGTATCCAAGTAGTGTAAAAGACCGTATCAAACGTTATGCATTTTAAAGCAAAAACACACTAGTGTAAAGGGGCCTAAATCTCCCAAGATCCAATTTCCAGGCAACACCCACATCCTGAAACACACTTTCTCTCTTCTTTTTAATTAGCAATATTTTTCTCAAAAAGGCCCGCATTATCAAATCATATGGTTCAGTCTCTTCTCCCTGTGATGTGGCTGTGGCAGCGTAACATATGGGACAGAACTGCGATGGGCGCATGAGGGTGTGAATATCCCATGACCCCTAACGGATCAGGATCCATATTGAAAGACGGCCTTGAACTGTAAGGAGATAATCCTGTTTGGCTGCCCCTGCTGACGGCCTCCTCACTAGTCCTGCTCACCCTGGTGCTTCACATGCTAATGCAAACTGATGAGCAACCAGAGACCCTCTCACAATGCTGGCAGGATATTACATTAACCGTCATGCAAAGTAAAAATAGACAATCCAATAAAACAGCTATCATTGTAGCACCCCCTTACATTTAGAATTTGTTACATTAATAATTGTGCCTTAATGTGTCCTTGAAATATTACCCTACATTTGTAAGTGTAACTTGATAATCCGAAAAAAAAAAAAAAAGCAGGTTTTCCTCTGTTAAAGTCATCATAAACACAGCGTTTGCAAACCATTTAAAATCAGGAATTGATTGGAGTGAGAGGTGGGTGGAGGAGGGAAAAAAATTTGAGGGATTGTTGATGTCATGTTTATGTTGGCTTTGAATATTTATTTATTTATTTATTTATTTTTTAATTCCACTGCTATTGCATGAGAAAAAGCTCAATCGAATGTCATGAACAAACGGGAAAATGGATCTCATTGCATCAGTTTGTCGGAGAAAGTGTTAAAGGGATAGTTCATCCAAAATTGAAAATTATCCCATGATTTACTCACCCTCAAGCCATCCTAGGTGTATAGGACTATCTTCTTTCAGACGAACACAATCGTAGTAATATTAAAAAAAATATATAAAAAAAATAATCTTCCCAGCTTTATAAAGGTAGTGAATGAGATTTTGAAACCCCAAAAAGTGCATCCATCCATCATAAATATAATCCATACGGCTCCAGGGGGTTAATAAACGTCTTCTGAAGCGAACCCATGGGTTTTTGTAAGAAAAATATCAATATTTAAAAGTTTATAAACTATTGCTAATATATAAACTATAAATAATTTATAAACTATAACTAATATGTATATATATATATATATATGTGTGTGTATATGTGTGTATATATATGTGTGTATATGTGTATATATATGTATATATATATACATATAAATGTGTGTGTGTGTGTATATATATATATATATACACACACATATATATATATATATATGTTCAATTTTCTGTGCAGATGCATTTACATACAAAATCATCCTGATCATTCAAAAGTGATTAATTCTTTCCAAAAACAATTTTTTTCCACCTTGATTTTTTTTATGCAGAAAAACAAATTTTCACAATGTCAGTTTTTTTTCTAATATCGGTCCATAGGCCATCTGACAGCGTTTATTTTATTTTATTTTATTTTATTTATTTTTGACGGGACAGTTTTCGTCCTTTGGCTTCTCTAATTTGAGAAGTGAACTGAACGCACGCACAGGTGCGACGAACGTGAATTTTCCGAAATTGTTTTACAGCTCCTAACGGTTTTATTTTTGTTTTGTTTTTAACCATTTTTGCTGTACGTCTGTAACGATATCCCTCTCTGGAGTGTTGTGCTATGTTTGTGTTTTTCAATGAGTTTCTCAAATGCCTTAATTCGCCTTGAATCAACAATCCTTTGTATGAAGCTGGCGGAGGGGTGGAGAGGGATTCCCCAGCTGTGAGCTGGAGTGCCGCGTCCCTCAGGCGGGGAGATGCAGATTAGTGGAGCAAGTGAATGGAAGGTTAAAAAATGCATTATTAAAAATAAACTGTGCAAGAGAGACGGAAGAGCGAGAGACGCGAGACGAAAAGGGAAACTTCAAAAGGTGATGTTTAGCATTGCCGTAATACAACATGACAGGTTTATAAAACTTGCCACTCTCTATTGAAGGGATGGAAATTGACTCGGGCAGCAGTAAGTGATGGCATATTCGACTTTAAAAAATGGCTTTAATGACGCCGTTATTGTGTTACCGAAATGGAAATAAAACTTTAATTCCCTCAGTGAAGAACGATCCTGCATGCTTCAATGTGCACACGCCAAAAAGTGATTCTCATAGCAGATTCCCATGGCCCTGCGCTCCTGACGATTTAGAAAATCTCTCTCTCTCTCCCTCGTTTTCAGTTTGCAAAGGTAATGAGAAGCTAATGAGGCTTGACTTGAATTTTTTCAGCACTCCACTCCTGGCAGCTTCCCAGAGGGGCTGAAGGAGATGTTTAGTTTCTATAGAAGCTGTGCTGACGGATGGATGGATGGATGGATAGATGCAGGGGTTCAGCCTCTGCGTTTGGTCTCCATTCACCGCACATGAGGGGAGGGTGGAGAGAATGAGGTTCAGAAACTGAAGGAGGGAGAGAATGGGCATGAAGAAATCAGCACTCTTGAATCGAGACGAAATCCAGACGGCAGTCTGAAAAGAAAAGGCCGTATCAGCCTATGGACTCCTGTGGATGTTGCTCTCCGAATAATAAAGCCCTGATGATGTGCGGACCTTCACTGAAAACAAACCCAGTGTCGGACAACAGTCTTTGAAACTGTTTGCTTCCCCAACGACAAGCTATCATTTAAATTTATTGTAAAGTGATATATTAAGTAATAGTCATAATATATATATATATATATATATGTGTGTGTGTATATATTTACACATACACAGACATTTTATATATATAATGACTGTTAATATATCACTTTACAGTATTAAATGAAGCTACAGTTTATATATATATATATATATATATATATATATATATATATATATATATATATATATATATATATATATAATTTATTACTGGAATGAAGCAGTTTATTAAATCTTGATTCTTTAGTCAAAACATAAAAAAAATCATATGTGTGATTTAAGTATCATATTATATACATCATAGTGAGAATATGAACCTCTTACTGCGATTCGTTTCAGATGTTGATATTTATATGCCTGAAAATAAGATGAAATTCTGATCATTTTATAATGAAAATCAGCGAGAACTGTGTAGCAGACATAAAATGCATATAAATATGAGTTGTTACTCCATATCTTCCAGTAATATGACTTAGTAAGATGATATTTAAACGCTTAGTTTTATGTTTAAAGCTCTGTAGTTTTTATTGTAGGGGGAAAACATAATGCAGTGCAATATAGTGATGATTGAGAGAGAAACACTCCTCAAAAGCCTGATTGATCGTATTTGAAGCTCAGATGTATATGTATGTATATATATATATATATATATATATATATATAAAAATGTTTACTTTTAAAAATCAGGTAAAGATTTCACAGCACAAAGATGTATGTGAACTTGAAGAGGGATGTTTTACAATTACACTAAAGGCCTTTTCGTTGGTGAAAAAGTGTGACCTATCGGTCAGACGACAGAATGCATGCGGTAAATTGGTTGCGGCAGTGCTTTGCAGCAAAGTTTTGATCATGATGATCATTTAGAAGCCTTAAAATTTGCATATCAAATTTGATACTCTAGTTTTATGGGATTAAAGTCGTGTCGGGTAGCTACTCTTTTGAAAGAGCAGTTACACTGCAAGCTAAGATGCGATATCTTTACCTTTCTGTAATTGAATCAACACAGTATGTATCTGTCACAAACAAAACAAAACAAGATATGTTGCCATTGAACAAAACAATTAGTCAAAAGGAATCAGACTTGCAGATGCTACGCGTGATGGAGAGGACGGTTTAGGCCTCGATTGCAACACCGCTGTACGTGATATTAAATGAATAGAATCTTCTCTTCCCTTCCCCATACACCAGCAGGCCAGGATGACTTCTTTAGCACAAAGGACAAAGTCAGCCTTATGCCGTGGATCAGGCTGGTCTAATGAAGTCGTAGCCGACTCTCCGGCTGATAGACCTGTTAATGAGCTCCACTCCTGTGATGGGAGTTGAGGGGAGATGGGGGGAAAAAAGGGATGTACCAGGTAGGCGCCGGCACCGTGTTGGATCATTAGCGTAATTTAAGCAGAAAAGGTCTTTGTTTCCCACCGAATTGCTGGGGAGGTTGGGTAGGGACCTCGAGGCCTCTCGAAAGCATTTTGCTGGCACGCACGTCGAGAATTGATTGTCTTTGTTGTGGTAATCTGAAATTAATTTGCACTTGAACCCATCTTTCTTCCAGGATCAATTTAAAACACTGTTATAATTATGTGAAACCGAGAGCAGACACTGATATGACGAGCCGGAATATTTTAATTCCCCAGGTACTTAAGAGCCTTTTTTCCCTGACTTATCTTGCAAAGTAATAAAACAAAACGTTCCTCGTGCATAGGCTTAAGGGAGAGGTATTTGCCGGAGGGGTAACAGTAATAACCGCTGTATCGCTACACGTTTACCCATGTACCCCCTCAGTAGGTCATCGCTTTCTTTCAAACGATGCGAAACTTGCACTAATGCAAGCCGAAGCTCTGCAAGGACAGCGTCTGCCGGCGGAGCTCAGATGAATTCTCCTCGGCCCTTTATTCAGCCTAATCGCGACTTTAATTGTAATAGGCATTTAAAATCTATTAGAGACTACCTGCTAATATCGTCAATTGATCTTGGCGGCGCATCCGCCTTGTTCTCAGCGTGAGCTTTTTAATATCTTTATCAGAATGCTTCTAGTTTTCATCCCCCGATTGGTGTTTGTAGCGGGGAATCTCGTTAGCTTTAGTCGGACCATCTTGAGCAGTTTCCCGTGGTGCTGTCATGTAGCACAAGGGCGGCGAGGTCATCGCCCAGGGCTGGGATTCTTCCCGGGCTCCTCGGGCGCGGAGAACAAGGCGATGGGCAGCCAGACAGACAGCTGATGGCATTAACATGCACAAACATTCCCAGCTCACCACAAGAGAAGGCCTTTGATTTCTTCCGAAATTAACTGCATGGAAGATAAAGCTTATTTGGGCTGCAACAATATTCATGAAGATTTCACGTTTTTGGAAATTTTCTCTAAAATGTTGTGCTGCTCTATTTCTTATGTAAACTTGCTTCTTACTCACTAACCACCAGCAGAAGTCCAAGCAGGCACTAGTTTAACACTGCGCCAAGCGTATTTAAATTGTCATTCAGCGCAAACATGCCTCTTCTACATACAAATGAGACATAGGTTTTGCCTAATTCACAAAAGCAAGCACTATTTGCTTGGCACAATTAATATTTCACAGTTTTCGCCCCAGGAAAGCTGGCGCACTTTCAGCATTTTAACCCGGTAAAGACTGAAAGGACAGAAACATATATGTGTTTGTTTAATGGAACAGTTTAGTCAAACTTTAGGCTAAAAAAAGTTGATTTTAAATCAATGGAGCAGATTACTTCAATAAAATCGTATAAATATCAGTTGTCTTAGTATATCTAAATGCTTAGTTTTACTTTTAAAGCCCTGTACTTTCAAAACATGTAATGCAATGCAATAAAATATGATTGAGAGATGATCCTCAAGAACAATCCTCAAAAACCTGAATGATCATAAAAAAAAAAAAAAAATGAGTGGATAATCAAGTAAATATAAATAGCTTCATTTACTAGATTTCACAAGGAAAAGACACGTGGTGTCAAATTAAAAAAAAAAAAAAAAAAGTGAAGCTTTTAGTGCTCTTGAGCAGATTCGTAAACACCTCTGATTGGCCATTGTGTTCCCACGCTCATCAGATATGTCTGTGATTGGCTACAATGATCTAAACACAATGATCAGCAAGCAAATGTCCATCGCGTCATTCACTTCATTAATTATGAGATTTGACTGTTCGATTCATTGTTTCAAATCGATCATATACGGACGTCTGTGGAAAGTTCCGTACTTTCGACTAGTCTGTTACAAAACGACAGCTAAAACCTGCTGGTGAAGAGCGTCATCGATGTCTATTTACATGTTTTGATGAAGTGTTGATCATTTTAGCCAGTCACAGACATATCTGATGAGTGTGTGAACACAATGGCCAATCAGAGGTGCATTTATTAATGTTTAATGAATAATAATTAAACAAAATCAAACTGCTTATAAATAATTGTTCAACTTTTGATTATTAATGTTGCCTGTTGTAATTGTGTCTGATTTTTAATTTCCAGCCATATAGTAATAATGGTTGAAATGGTTAAATAAAACTGCCCAGCGCATTGGTCAAACTTTTAACCCAACCACTGGGTTTGTCCATTTTCAACCCAACATTTTTCTACTAAAAGGCCTTTTTCTTGATGAAAATCAGAAGGCATGTAGTAGATTGTGTGCAACAGGTTTTCCAGCAAAGTTTTCATGTTCATAATTTAGAGGCCTTCGAAATTCATGTATCAAATCCTATAGGCTTTATATGGTCAATGAGCCTGTATCACAAGTAAAGTCTGCTGAGAGAGTCTCCAACTGAATGCAAATTGCATTGATTTTAAGACATTCCTCACAATATCTTCTTTTGCGCTCTGCAGAAGAGGGTTCAGCATGACTTGATGGCAGTAAATGATGACAGAATGATCATTTCTGGGTTAACTATCCCTTTAACTCATCAAATGATCAGATTTGACAAAGACTATTAAAAATGTTTTTGAAGTGCTGAAACAGTGACTGGATCCGGAATTCCTCTGGGACCAGCGTGACGTTGCGCCGAAGTGTCGGATCCCAGCCCGAGTGCTCTGACAGTGAGGATATCTGTCATCAAAAGCAAGCTCTGTGTCTCATTAGATGAACTCCCCAAAATGTACTGATCTCTCAAGTCGGTCTGTTTGTGCACGACAGCTCGCCAATAAGAGAGATGTAAACAAAACGAAGAAAAAAAAATCTTCATTTGTAATACACAAACACATCTCAGAATACATAACTCACATTTTGTTCCCACAATTCTTCCTGTTTTTCGCTCCGTATAATCATGCTGAATATGCAAATGCCTTAAATAATTAAACACCCCTCTGTTCGTTTTCATACAGTGCGCTCTGAATGATTTGTTTGAATTTTGTACCAGTTTTGTTTTGCTGTTGTTTTTCTCGCCGCATTCCCATCGAGAGACGAGAAGCGTGTCATTGCAGCGTGCGGTTCCCACAAGTTTGGGTGCTGAGGGTCACCACACGCATGTGTCTTACATCTCGTTGCCTCATTTCCAAGCGTAACGCTTCTTTTTGTCATTGTTGTTTTAAAGGCTTCTTAACATCAGGGCTGAACGTTTATCTCGTCTCGAGCAGGTCTGCGGAGAGCACATCGGGGTCACGAGCGGCTGGCAGGCAGGCAGCCTTCACCCTGATGATCATGCAAAACACAGACCTTACCAAAGCCAACAGCCTCTGTCTGCAGATAACATCTCCCTTTCAGCGTATCGATCGGCTGTTTTCTGGGGGCCTTTGTTTCCGCCCTGAGTTTGCCACAGGACACCAGAAGCGACAAAAGATTGACACGAAGACCTCGAAATTAACTGCTGACCTATTAACAAGCCAACACCGCATATTGGCAAGAGTGAAATTCTTCTGAAAACAATGGAGGGAAGGGGGAGGGTGAGAGAGAGCGAGAGAAAGAGCGCAGCAAAACAACCCGCTTAATCTTTTCTCTTATCTCGCAACTGTTGTGAGCCCTTCCAGGCAATTTTCTATTCAGGCTATTGATTTTTATCACCTCTTCTAAACCTCTATGACAGATTATTTTTCAAAGACTAAAGCTACTTTTCCCACTTCTGCGACCCATATATTGCTTCAAATGAATGATAAATAGAGAAAAAGTTTCAACTATTACGCTGAAAAACACGGTTTTTGATTAATCCTCCTGGAGCAGATTAGCTGATTCTTTTTTTTTTTTCTTCTTTCCCCCTTAATGCTGCCGCTGCCGCAGTGAAAGACAGAAATAAGCACCGAACCAGCGTATTTGCGATGAATTTACAACATGCAGAGTCCTGAGATGAGTCAAGTTCATAGTATAGTATAACAGGGGCTGCCGCTCATAGTTTTCACTTTGACAGCCATTGACGGCGGTTACAGGTCTATTAGAACTCTTCAGAGAATGTAGTAAACTTAGTCTGCCATTTGCCATATTTATTTAGTCTGGGTGCAGTAAATATCACTTTGACAGTCACTTGTCATGAAGTTATGACACACTGTGGCACAGGCTGCTTTCGAAACATTCGGGGGTTTTTAAGTGGATGTGCTTCAGGACCCACGGTTTACATTTACACAGAACCAAAATTGTTTATTGCACAAAAGTAAATAAAGTGTCTATTATTTGCGAAATTATAAATATGTGATTTGTTTTATTGTTTTTTTTTTATTTTGATAGCAACAATTCAGCACACGACACTGTACGGCTGTTGTATAGTCTTGGATATTTTTTCACAAAACATTCTGCTCTGTTCTTTCCCTATTTTCGATATTCATTTTCTTTTATTCACACATTTATTGATAGTTTATTATATTTCATTATATTCTGTTTTGTGCATGTGTTCCTTGGTTCTCTTTGCTGTTGCACTGTGGGATATGATCTTTTTTTGTGGAAATAATAATAATTATATGTTATATTTATATATATATTATATTATATTTTAATTTTTTTTGTAATATATATTATATATATATATATATATATATATATATATAATTTTTTTTTTTAACTTGTGTAGTTTTGTTTAAAGTTTAGGACGAGGGCATGCCACCTGTCTGGGATTGATCAAACCTCTTTTTTCTGCTTCATTTAATGGTTTAAACCTGTGAAATTGCACACCTTACTAGTTATTTTTGGCTTTTAGCTTAGAAAAGAACTGCAGCCCCCTTTTTTTTACTTGGTCCCTGGTAGGATCTTCTGAAGTTAAAATGATAGAAACATTAGCTAGGTTTCCAGCCAAACGTGAAGAAAATCTTTTCAAAGGAAAAATAAAAACAAATGTGAATTAGGTGCGTTTCCATCAAGTTGTTCGAATGGACGGCGGTGGTATTGGTCATGGCCCAGCACCCATGTGTTTTTATATATATATATATATATATATATAAAAGCAGGCACAATGTATGCGTGATTTGGCATAAATAGCTCCCTTTATAATCATTACAAAGCCCTCATCTTAGTTCATTCACAAATTTCTGTTATAGTAAACAAAGCTGACTGCAGAATGAATTTCTTATTTTTCTAATGTCTACACTTTATTTATTTTGCAAACGTGGAGAATTCAAAATCCACTCGCCGCTCAAAACGCTGGAGTTTTTGTTCAGTTCTGACTTAAACACCTCTGATTGGCCATTGAGTTCAAGAAATCAACAGATTTCTTTGTGATTGGCTGCATTGCTCAACGCTGCAAAATGCGTTCTAAATACAAACCTTACGCGCTGGATCATTTGCCAAAGCAATATGCTATTATTACGGCAAAAACTGATCCTAGACCAGCAGTTATGGGCAGCTTTTCCCTCTAAAGACAATCAGAAGCAGCAACGGGCAGTGGTTTGAGTGGGAAAATTCCACGCTATTCTTAATGTATTTGCAATCACGAGGCGCAAATAACTTTCGTGTGATGAAATCACTCAATCGCACGGAGAGAAAGACACTAAATTGGCATCTGTGGTATTGGTAACCTAGTAACCGACAGTAAAAAAACAGCTGAGTAGTCACGTAGAGTAGCAACTCTTTTTCCCGAGAAGTGAAAAACCGCCTTGGATTTTTTCTGATGCGATACTTGGATTTTTTTTTGCAAAATGCGCATAAAGCAGTGTTATGAAACATGCTGTAGAGCTGCAACCAAAACAGACCTGCCATCGCAGTGCTCCGCCACAGGATCGGCTTCACCTTATGTTTTACTTTTCCCATCAAGCGGAGTGGCGTTAGTTATTAACATCTCTGTGCTCTCTACAGATGTAGTCTGTGACCCCGTCGGATTACTGTGCTGTATCAGGTGGCCTCTCCCTCAGCCTGTTATGATTGCGGGGTTAGCTTGTCATGATTGGAGATTGTGAACATTCCCATAGATTTGCTGTCAGTCGGTGGACGGGCAGGTAGGGTGGCAGCACGCAGGCAGATGAGGCGGGAGGCGATCGGGGGTTAAGTGTTACTTCGCCTCCTGGCCCCCGATGTTGTCCTCTCGGCACACTGGCGCTCAGACGCTGTGCCGCTACATCCGTCAGTACGGCTGATGACATGATGGATTACTTGAGTCACTGTCAGCCCAGTCAAAATCAGTCTGCCACTGATAAGGAGCACCAGCCGCCCACTCCCAACCTCAGGCTCTGTTTGTCTTATTGAGACAGCTGCACTAGGTGTGAGTGATTGGAGCAGTGTGCCATGTGGAATTTGCCACGCACGAGTTTTGTTGTCATTCATGTATGATTGAAATAATGAAACCGACTTCTGCACGAATGCTTTTTTAGGTGGTGTGATACATCTAGATTTAATCATTCTGTCAACGGGGTTAGTTCACCAAAAAATAAAATGGGAACACTTTATTTTACAGTGGCATTGTTACATGCAGTTTCTATAGTAATAACTATAAATTATGCATAATTACATGCAACTAACCCTAAACCAAACCAAACCCTAAATCTATAGTAAGTACATGTAATTACTTAATATTACTCAGTACTTAAATGTATAATTACAGCGTAACAAAGAAGTGTAACTAATACAATTTCTGTCATTAATTACTCACCTTCATGTCGTTACACACCCGTAAGACTTTCATTCATCTTCCGAACACAAATGAAGATATTTTTGATGAAATCCGAGAGCTTTTTTTGGTAACCCTTTATTTTACAGTGTCATTGTTACATGTATTTACTGTAGTAATAACTAGAAATTATGCATAAATACATGCAATTGACCCTAAACCAAACCCTCATCCTAACCCTAACCCTAGTTAATTATTATTACTCAGTACTTAAATGTATAATTACACTGTAATACTGACTCCTTAAAATAAAGTGCAACCTTTTTTTTTACTTTTTATCCCAAATAGAGAGCAAAGTAATTACCACATTCAAGGTCCAGAAAAGTAGTAAAGATATTGTTAAAATAGTCCATGCGACTACAGTGGTTGAACCTTAATGTTATGAAGAGACGAGAATACTTTTGTGCGGAATCTTTTCAGGCAATATCCTATGCTTTTTATGTTGTGGAGACACTGCAGCGCTTCCAAATTCTACGTCAGCATGCCGGCTCAGTATTTGCCGCTGTTCATGTTAGCAGCACGACGCATTCGTGTGATGCTGACTCAGGAGCCGGCCAATAATGAGTCGGCGTTCGGACGTAGAACACGGAAGCCCTGCACTGTGTTTATTACGAAATTGTTGCATAAAGTCGTTATTTTTGTTTTCTCAGGCGCACAAAAAGTATTCTCGTTGCTTAATAACATTTAAGGTTCAACCACTGTAGTCATGTGGATTATTTTAATGATATCTTTGTCACTTTTCTGAACTTTGAATGTGGTAATTCCGTTGCTTTCTATGAGGATAAAAAAAAAAATCTGGAATTTCATACAAAAGATCTTCATTTGTGTTCTGAAGATGAACGAAAGTCTTACAGGTTTGAATGACATGAGGGTAATTAATGACAGAAATTTTATTAACCCTTTAGGTGGTTATTCTTAAAGAAATAATGTACCCACAAATGAAAATTGTCATTCTGTTCTGTTATTACTCGCACTCGCTTAAATTTCATTGGTCTCAACTGATCATTTTATGTAAATATCTGCTGTTCTGTTAATGAAGATCTCGGTTATTTAAATTACAAGCCACCAGAATTTCATTTGACTTTTTTAGCCATATTAACTTTAGCATTTGCACCAAATTTCATATTTTTGCTCAGTTTGGGCCTCTATTATTTCATGTCATGAGGCCATATGAGAAAATTATGTCGTTTTGAAGTACCTACTGAGGAAGAGAGGAGTTTAGCACAATTTGTAACCGACAAAATGGTAAAACATATCTTCACAACTCAGTAGTAATTACTTGCGTGGCCTGTCATTTACCATAGCTTTATGACACAACCTCCTGCCAAACTATTTAGCAATTTACAGAAATATCACATGTTGGCTTAGGTCACTGCAGCATGGAAGTTCAGTAAGCAGCAGTAGGAGCTGCCTGCAGTTAGATTGTTTTCAAATTTATTTTAATTGGGTCTCACCAGTCCTCATCAGGGATTTGACCCCAGAAATGGGCTGTGGGGTCACTCCTGGCCGTCGTCTTTGAAGGCGAGCGCTCTCCCCACCACTCTGTATGGCCTTGAATTGCAAATAGTTTTAAAGCAGGCATAATGAGCTTCGCGGCGGTACGCCGTGTGCTTTGTCTCTAGCCCTCAGCCCTCAGCACAACCAAATGAGTCGAGATTACTCCGCTGAATTACAAACGATTATTTTCCGTTTCATTGCCGCAGCCGCAAGACAGGAGTTTTGCATTATCGCTGTAGACGACGAGTGAAACGCACAAGTCCTAATACTCGGAAAGGTGCTAAATTAATCATGCTTGACGCTGCCAGCTACCTAACATGAGCTACACACCGGTGTGAATAAATAAACACACAGAGATCACAAGAATTAATGGATGACGTCGATTCCAGCCGTTTTTAAACGCGACGCTTTTCATATGTCGCTTTTGCTTTGCTCTTTATGATAACAGATTAGATCAAATCACGCACCTTGAGTGCCGTGTTTAATTAGTGCTTAATTTGTGCGTCCTTAACGATCTGTCGTCTTCAGATTCGATGTGATAAACGAGTTAAGCGAGGAGAATACCTAGTGTAAGTCTATCAAATGTGTCCTTCAGTCGGACCTCCAGGGCTGAAGATACTTTCTAATGCAGATGCCACCTCACACATGTCCTCCTGCTCATTTGAAATCTTTGTAATCCTATAAGCTTGTGTGTACAGAGGCTTGTTTTTGAAACTTGCCCGGTATTTGTGTTCGGACCCCTGGGTAAGCAGGTGAGAGCCCCGGAGGGCTGATTGATATTCATGCCAGGGGGTCTCCCGTGGCCCCAACACACTCCCGTTTGTAATTAACTGCTATTTACTGGTGTCGTTTTTGGAGTTGTGTGTCTGGTTGAACTGCGGTGTTTTTGTGAAGTATCTGTGACTTGTGTCATCACTTTGTTGTGACTCACAGACTTTGTTGCTCCAGTTTATCAATCATTTCATCCAGTTCTCATATCCTGAAGACGGCACAAGCTTCTGAAGAGATGATTCATGTACATAAGATACTGTATAGGCGAGAGTGGGGCTAGTTGCCACAGGGGCTTTATAAGAGACACTGTTTTGAACTTAAACCTAAAACCAATCACACAACTGCTAGTGTTTTCTCTTTTTTTATGTTTGTTACAAACACTTGGATCTCACTTTACATAAATTCTCATAATTGTTCGTTGTTTAAATAAATTTTTTCAGTCGTTTTGGATTGGTCCCTCAAAAATGAAGATCCTGTCATCATTTAGTCACCCTCATGTCGTTCCAAACCCGCAAGAATTACGTTCGTCTTCGGAACACAAATGAAGGTATTTTTAATGAAATCTGAGCCATATGCGTCCGTCCATTGACAGTCGATATAACTCTGACACTTCAAAAAGTTCATAAAGAGATCGTAAAACTAGTTCAAATGAATTGAGTGGTTTAGTCCAAATTTTCTGAAGAGACTCGATCACTTTATATGATGGACAGATTGAATTTAGGTTTTTATTCACATATAAACATTGATCAGCGAACATGCAAACCTGCTTGACGTGCGATAACAAACCTCTCGCTGAAGATCAAAGGTGCTACGTAACACACGAATGAACGTCGCTTAATTGAAATCTGTTTTGTAAAAGCCTAAATTAAATCTGTTTATCAGATAAAGTGAGTCTCTTCAGAAAATGTTGACTAAACCACTCAATTCATATGGATAGTTTTACGATCTCTTTATGAACTTTTTGAAGCATCAAAGTGTCAGTTGTGTAGATGTCAACAGAGATACAGAGAGCTCTCAGATTTCATCAAAAAGAAAATTATATTTTTGATATGGTACAGATTACAAAAAACTTTTTATTTATTTATTTTTTTGTTGTTATTTTTTGTAAATTTAGTTCAAAGTTTCAAATTAAGCCACCCCTATTGCAACAAAATTATCAAAAAAATAAAATAAATTTTATATATATATAATATATATATATATATATATATAATATATAATTTTTCTGATAATTTTGATAATAATATTAAAAAATAATAATAAAAATATCTGTATGGGAGTATATATGGCAGTTTTCCTTATGGTATCGTATTGAAGTTTAAAATTCCAGTATCAGTCTGCTGCACTTGTTTTGTCAACTACGCACTCTAATTATTATTATTTGCATTATTTGATACACACACACACACACATTGGCTTTACATGTTTTATGGAGACTTTCCAAAGACAATGATTTTTATACTGCATAAACTGTGTATTTTATCCCCTACCCCTAATCCTACACAGAAAACTTTCTTTTTTGTTTTCTCTGAATTTTTATACTTTTTTTGTATTTTATTATTATATATATATATATAAATTCTCATTCAGCAAGATTTTTATAAGCTGTTTTCCTCATAGAGACCAAAAAAAAAATAAAAAAAAAAAAAAAAAAACCACGAGGACAAGGATTTTTCATATTGCTATCTTTGTGGACATATTTTTTCCCCATATCTTAGGGTTTTCTAGGACCACACACTGGACATATTCCCAGTTAAAAACAACCGTATTTGCAATGCATCAGTCCCAGAAACAACACACTGAACTTGTCTAATTAAAACTGAAAGGTTTGTGAACATACGTGAGGAGTTACAGCGCAGTTGTCTGTTTCAGCCCTGTTGTTTCATATCACTTCTCTGCAGTAGGGCACCATCTGCATCAATTACAGAGCGCATTGTCAGTGTCAGCCACTGAATTCTTGTTTGTTTGGTTGTAGAAGATGTTGTTTTCCCCCCAGAATATTCTTCTATGTTCCCGTGATTGCAGTCCGTGTCAAAGGAAGGACAGAGGGAGAGCGTTCAGACTGTAGCACCCAGCACAGCACGCCTGCTACATGCCATCCTGAGCCATGTTAAGCTCTCTTTAGTGGCTCAGTGACATCAGCAGTGGCCCAAAACAGCAGCTCCTCAAAAGCATTCACATGCATTTCATGCCCGACTGCCTCAAAAGTGCTGCTCTGAAATCGACACCTTATTTGATGTCCTCCTGCCCGCTGTTAATTGAGAAGAGCATCTCTGACCCTTTTGATCGCCCGGACAATCCCCTAAATGCTCAAGTCTGCTAAAGCGCTCCGTGGCCGATGCTAAGCAGTAATGTGAAGTGTCTCACTCATTTTTTTCCCCTCCTTTTCTCCCCCGCTCTCCTCCCCAACTCTCTTTTTCGGCTTTCTTGCTGTTGGTTTACGTCCAGGCTCCACAGAAATAAGAGATGACAGTTGTTACAGATATGCTGGTTTAATTACTTGTCAGCTTATAGCCGATATCTTGGCTGGCCAACGTGGAAGCTTAACTTTTTTTCCCTTCTAGTAGCTTAAAGCATGACCAGCCTCCAGTGCTTTAGTATTTAGCAATAAAACCCAGGAAATCTGAAAGATAAAAACATGAACAGCTTTTCTAATTTTATGGGGACGAGTGGGCAGTTTTCTGTCACTGCTGGAATTGGCTTTCTCTCCCTCTGTTCCTTCAGCGTGATAGCGAAAGAAAGAAGGGAGAGCGACTGAAAGCGAGCTCACGGAGCGAATGAAATTACATCATAAGTGGGGTGCATCGCTGGAGTATAGAGAGGCAGAATATTTCTTTTGGTTTGTGTTGAAGGAGGCTCACTGCTGCAGCCGTGCTAAGTGTGTTTGCAAATTGATAGATTTTCTAAAGCCTCCTTTTGGACGCACGCCACATTCCTCTTGCAAATCCTTTTAGAAGTATTCAGCAAAACACTACTGCTTATATCGCTTGCTCAAAAGGGTTTGTGAGAACCTGGAAAAATGCTAGATGTGGCCCATACGTGTACAGTTTGTGCAAACAAATTCATTTAAGAGCTGGAAGTGTGCAGTTTTCTGTGGATCTGGTGGCGCCAAAAGGAACTGCAGTCGGTTTTGTTTGGGTGGCCTCAAACTGGGCATTGAGTGCCATATCACTGGTTTGAGTGTTTGATACTTTTTCAAAAACAATATTTGCATATGCATTTCTTTTGTTGGTGCAGAATTAGCGAGTCTTTGCAAAATGTAAAATGCTTAATGCTTACAAACATGTATTATAATCTAATTCATCTGTTAATTATTAAAGTTGCATGGTTCTAACAGCACAGCAGTTGAGTAGTTCAAATCCCATTCATTACCTCTATAGTGAGAGAGAGAGAGAGAGAGAGAGAGAGAGAGAGAGAGAGAGAGAGAAGAAAATGTGTAAATTGTAGTGGTACAACAGCTTGTTACTTGTAACTTATTTACCCCTAAACGGTTCATAGTACTACCTTAAAGGCTTATTTCCCCCAAAAATTAAAATTCTGTCATTAATTACTCTCCCTCATATCGTTCTACACCCGTAAGACCTCCGTTCATCTTCGGAATACAAATTAAGATATTTTTGATACAATCCGATGCCAGCTAATTAATAGAAACATATTTAAAGCAGTTCATGTGAGTACAGTGGTTCAACCTTAATATTATAAAGCGACGAGAATACTTTTTGTGCGACGAAAACAACTAAATAACGACTTTTCAACAATATTTAGTGATGGCTGATTTCAAAACACTGCTTCGAAGCTTTACGGATCTTTTGTTTCGAATCAGTGATTCGGTTCGTGTAAGGTTGAATCACTGTAGTCATTGTAGTATCCTTCTGGGCATCTGAAAGTGTTCATTGTCTTGCTGGCAATAGAGCCTCACTGAACCATTAGAATCATCAAAAATATCTTCATTTGTGTTCTGAAGATAAACGAAGGTCTTACGGGTGTAGAGCAACATGAGGGTGAAGAATTAATGACAGAATTTTCATTTTTAGGTGAACTAACCCTTTAAGATATGTATTGCTACTCTAAGGTACACAAGTACAAAGATATCCTTTGAGGGTACTGCCCCAGTGACAAGCTGTTGTGCTCCTAATGGTACAGGTTTTTTTTTTTTTTTTTTTCTAAGAGTTTATTCGTGAATGACCTACTACTGTTAAAAAAAAAAGTTTTCAAAGTTGTAACAGATTATGTGAGCATGTTACATTTATTTTTAATTATTTACTAGCAATTTCTTAGTCAAAATTGTTTTTAAAGTAAATCCTACACGTTATTTTCAGTGATATATATTAGCATTTTTAACATGTAAAAAATTCTCGGTGAAGAACTCGACTGCCAGAGAAACAAGAGTGCGGCCATCTTTAGAATTTTGTGTTTGAACTTCCGTTTTTGCGGTAGGTCTGTATATTTCTTTGGCATCACCGAAAAAGAATTAGCGGGTGAAGTGGTTTTATTTATTGTAGAGTATTATAATGTTTGAAGTGGATGTCAGTAGACCAGGAAGTCTCAAAATAAAAGTCTTCATTCATAAATCCGTAAGATCTTATCTTCATGTTGTGGAAATACATTGTTTTTTTTTCAATTTACATCATTGATTAGTAAAATTATTATCATTAATAGTTCAATTGGTTTGGGTCAAAGCTTATAATCGATACTGAATCCTTTTTTAATATCCCTATGGTGACAATGAAAGAGGGAAAAAACAAAGCCACTGCAGAAGTGGACGTTCACCGTTCCTCTCTACACAGTTTCTATACTGAATGTTTTCTTTCGTGTTCCTCTCTGTTACGTTTGTACCTTCCGGAATTGGAGAGGGAGGCAGCGAGAGCACTCCATGTGCTAAGCTAGTGTGGCTGCTTTAGCAATTAGCTCTGCAAATGTAAGTCCACAAATGTTGTGTCACCAAATGAGATTGCAATATAGCGAACAATGTCGTCCATTTGTTTTGGGTGTTTTCTGCAAGTGGCCAATCGCTTTATTTTGCATTAAGGCAGGCAGCAGGCAGCAGTTTAGTTAATTTTAGGAACAGCATGTCTGTACAGGCCCACACAACAGCAAGAGGAGGCGGCCAGCAGAGAGAGAGAGAGCGCTTGGACACAGGCATGTGGAGAGAGCATTGTTCATCTGTCTTTCTCTTTCTCTCTCTTTCTCTCTCACCATTCTACACCATCATACTTTCCTTTCAGCTCTAACAGATTATTGGTTACTATAGTTTCAGCACTGCTCGTTTTCATTTCAGGGTGTCAATGGGTTGTAGAACTCTACTAAAATTAACTCTGTACTAGGAGGGAGAAACTTCACTCCGGAATTACTTTGGGTAACTTTATTTCAGTGGTCCACTTTAGACATTATACTAACTATATGTATCTTTGCAACTACATGTCAACTAGCAGTCATTAGAGTATTAGTACTCTGTCTGTTTAATATCTGCTAGCACTTTATTTTGATGGTCCTTCAACAGACATTCTACTTAATATAAGCAATTTACATGTCAACTTTTTCCACTAACCCTAACCTAATGGTATACTAGCAGTCTACTACAATCTACTAGTACTCCGAGTTAGTTGACATGAAGTACTTGCAGTTAGTTGAGTGTCTTGTCTTTTGTTATTTAGTCAGCCTCTTGTGATTTATTTACCTGTCAAGCCACAAAAAACACCATATGTGGACTATAAAGAATGTGCTATTTGTCATATGCATCTTAATTCAGTTTTGACATCATCGTTGTGCATCTTGTGACCAAACATCTTTGTTTGATATTTGTTTTCATGGTGGATGGAGCATCGAGATGATCCAGAAGTTGAAATGTGAGTGGCACCTGATAGAGAACTAATCAGATGTTTTTGATAGGAAGTCCAGAGGAATGGTTTGAGAAAGCAATCCTACTTCACTGGGGAAAATCATGCTCTGGTGAGCAGACGATCATTGTCTCATCTCCCATAAAGAATCGGACAGATTTCAAACCCCATCATGAGATCCCACCAGCTTCAGCACAAGTGTGATCACTGAGCCGAGCTGCTCGTGACATGTTGTTTCACATCTTTTGTGCAATATTACAGTACTGAAGCCATAATTTGCCCACGTATGTCACACAAACGCACACACTGGAGTGGATTATGAACGTAATGGTGCTGCTTCACTGAGCAGTAAAGGGTTTTTCTAGTAATAATTGCTTTTCTTTACTGCTGTCATTTAAATAGGTTTAAGATGGCCCATAAAACAGGACTCTGTGTGTGTGTGTGTGTGTGTGTGTGTTTGTCCTCTAGTCCTCGTAAAAACTCGCTCTGGGATCACTCTATTTGCATGAGCTCATAAGTTAACGCTGGAGATGTTGTCAGAGTCGGTCATTCTCAAGACTTCGATCCAAATAGACAGATATTATAAGACAATTATAAATATATATATATATACACGGATTATCACTTTTAATATATTTATCATACTGTCCGCTACTATATGTTCAAGGCATGTTGCTGGATCTCATTGTAACTGAATGACTGATGGTAAATTTGGTACTGAACTCAGGAATACTAACATTCTGTATTAAATATTGCTGGATTTGCACTGTAACTTTGGGAATGAATGAAAATGAAGCACAAGTACTTAGTGACAAACTGTCCGCATTACTTTAGCGCCGGATTGATTAGGAATTATGGACATCAGGTAATAGCAGAACAATGCACATACATCACACAATTTGCATTAGTGCAGTTTCCCATCTTGCAACTATCTACAGCATCACTCCACTAAAGTGACTTTGAATGTTGAAAGAAGCATTTGCCTTTATGCCACATCTGGATGCGTGTCACTTATAATGCGCTTCTCCATTTATTTGATCAAGATTTGCTGAATTATTGCTGCTATGATCAATAGAAACTGTACACAGCCATCTATTTAGATTTGCCTAGCATAAGATTAATTGTACAAGGCCAGCAATGGGAATAAGTTTGCATATAATAAACCTAATTTACAGATTCAGAAAACTAATCATTGTTATTTGGCTCTATACATCTGTACATACCATGCTTTTACCATGCCTCAGAAAAAAAAAATATATATATTTTGCCAAGCATAATCAACATGCAGCTTTATTTTTAGTAACAGTATAATACTGCATTTTATCCATTATACAATACATTTGTACTTAATCGCGTGACATTTATCAGCACAAGCCATCCAACAATTATGCAACAAGTGCCTCAACTCACTCAAATGAATCTAATATGATAAAACAGCGCTGCGTTACATCATACGCTTGACCGGAAGAAGCGGCATCGGCGACTGTGGCGTTCCGTTCATCTCATCCATGAACATCATTTCTGTCCATTGTCCCATCCCGATTCTTTTCCAGTTTCTGTGAGGTGAAGATGACATATCCCAAGATTCCACGCCCAAACTTAGTGTCATCAAGCCACGCCTTTGTCTTTTGTAGACGACCTCTAGCGGCAAAAATTCTACATACTGTGCCTTTAACTCAGCTGATCACATGGCAGCAACTCAATGAATTTCGGCATGTAGACAAGGTCAAGATGATCTGCTGAAGTTCAAACTAAGCATCGGAATGGGGAAGAAAGGTGATTTAAGTGACTTGGATGTTAGTTCCAGATGGGAGTATTTCATAAACTGCTGATCTACTGGGATTTTCACATAGAACCATCTCTAGGGTTTACAGAAGATGGTCAGAAAAAAAAAGAAACAAGAAAATATCCACTGAGTAGAAGTTGTCTGGGCGAAAATGCCATTTTGATGTCTGAAGTCAGAGGATAATGGCTAGAATGGTTCAAGCTGAAAGGCAACAGAAACTCAAATAACCACTTGTTATAACTGAAGTATGAAGAAGAACATATTTGAGTGCACAACACGTTGAAAGTTGAAGCAGATGGGAAGACAACATTCCAGGTGGTGGTGGTATAATGGTGTGGGGCAGAGATGGAGACTTGAGGCTGCGACTTAGACCCGAGTCACACTTGAGTTACAAAAAAAAAAGAGACTCGTGAACAAGTACACCCCAAGTATTTGTTACCGAGTTAACTTGCATATGGACCGAACTGACACTTTTATGACCCTGTCTGACTCATTTCCACTGATCGGTTGGATGAGTCATTATTATATCGACAGGAATGTTGTTATTTGTGTTGTTTGCTGTATGCTCATTTATACACAGGTTTTCATGTTTTGTGATAGTTGTTTGTGAGTCATTTTATAATTCACTCGTCGCTGCATCTTTTTCTCACAATTAGTTTTTTCCCTCACAATTGTGAGTTTGCATTTCACAATTCTGACTTCTTTTTCTCAGAATTACAAGATTTAAACTCACAATTGCAAGTTATAAAGTCAGAATTGGGAGATATAAATTTGCAATACTGACTTTTTTTCTTGCAATTGTGAATTTAGTATGTGAGTTTATATCTCATAATTCTGACTTTATAACTCACAATTGCAACTTTGAAAATATCACGCAATTCTGAGAGAAAAAGTCAGAATTGTGAGATAAAAACTTGCAATTACCTTTTTTGTGTTTGTTCCACACTTATTAGTATTCCAAAGTATTCTAAAGTATTTAGATTAAGTTACTAAACTTGAGTAATGTAACGAAATATGTTGCAAATTACTTTGTAAAGCATGTATTGTGTAATCTGTAGTGAAATGCATTTTAGAAGTAACCTCCCCAGCGCTGCATATATATATATATATATATATATATATATATATATATATATATATATATATATATATATATATATATATATATATATATAATGTTTTTTTTTTTAAATCTCCTTTTACCTTCTTTTTTCTTGCTACAGAAATACAGTAATACTGTCCAGCTTAGACACCATAATTCTTTTCTCTGTCTCTTTCTCTCTCTGTGACTCCTGCAGATTAGCTATCCCTTCCGGCCACGATTGCTATTTAGACACCCATCTCGCAATTGTTTACAGTATTGATTTATTTAGTGAGTGATTGGGGTTGGAGGGAAAATTAAAACGGGCATCATCAAAGCTCGCCTGGGGCCGGAAACTTGTGACAAATCATGTGACAAGCTGATAGTTTAAATGACATAGCCAATGAAGAACAACTCTCCTGCTCCTGATGAAAATACTAGCTAGTGGTGTTTTTGTGTGTCAGTGTGATCACAACAAAACACTGAGATGGCCCCAATTTTCTTTAGACGTCTGATTAATTTTCCTGCATTTAACTGAGACATCCTCATGAAAGTTTATCATACTTCAACTTCAGTTTTATTATGGCACTGTATCAGTATTATCGTATAGTATACATGTTCTGAGGCCAGTATTTCTCACACCACATACATACAGTAGTAGAAAATGGTTATTAAAGAGCAGTTAAATAATGGAAACATCAGCTTTGGTGAAACAGCTTAAATGGTCAATTAAAAAAAAAAAAAAAAAAATATATATATATATATTATATATATATATATATATATATATACATACAGGGTTGGGGAGAAACGAAATACAAGTAACTTAGTTACGTATTTAAAATACAAAATTTGAGTGACTATTTCTTTACAGTTACATTTTAAATGGGTGGTAATCAGATTACAGTTACATCTGAAAAGTATTTTAGATTCATAGAGTTTATTTCTCATAATTTTGACTTTATAACTCACAATTGCAACTTTATATCACGCAATTCTGAGGGGAAAAGTCAGAATTGTGAGATAAAAACTTGCAATTACCTTTTTCGTTTGTTCCACACTTATTAGTGTTCCAAAGTATTCTAAAGTATTTAGATTAAGTTACTAAACTTGAGTAATGTAACAAAATATGTTACAATTTACTTTTTAAAGCATGAATTTTTATAATCTGTAGGGAAATACAATTTAAAAGTAACCTTCCCAGCCCTATATATATATATATATATATATTCTATATTATTCTTATATATATATATATATATATATATATATAGGGCTGGGAAGTATATATATATAGAATAATGTGTGATCATCTTCATTTGGGGGCTTCGTTACACTTTATTTTGATGGTCCAGACATTCTACCGCTATAAGTAATACCAACTACATGTCAACTAGCTCTCATTAGAGTATTAGTAGACTTAGTAGAGAAAGTTGGGGTTAGTAGAATAAGTTGATATGCACTTGTAAATTTACTTATAGTCAGTAGATTGTATGCTGGGAAGCATCAAAATGAAATGTTAGCAGATATTAAGCAGATTTACAAGTAGTTGCAAAGTTACTTTTATAGAATGTCAGGAGTGGACTATTGAAATAGTGTTACAGCAAATATTGATTGTGAGATTGATTGATTAATTAACCAGCATATCATTTAATCAATTTGATGACAACTCTCATCAGTTGAAAGCCATAATAATTATATTATACTATTGAATATTTTTGAGCTTTAACCCAGAAAAAAAAAAAAAAAAAAAAAACATCTACATCCAATCTTAACCACTCACAACTCACCACAGCTAGATAAATGCACAACATATAAAATGCCATAAAATTAGTCTCATAGATTCTGTATTCCAAGCATTTAGAGCCATTCAGAGCTTTGTGTGAGAAACAGATATAAATTTAAGAACATCTTATGAGGTATATTATGTATGTTATGCTGTTATGGTCTCTAATCTCATTTTGATGAAGCTGCAAAATCGGCTTTCAATTGATTTCGATACATCTCCTAGCATTTGCGTTACATGGCCTCCACTCGGTTCCCGCTGTTCCAGCAGCTTCTACCTCCAACCACTGAAGATCACTGCTCAATACGCCATGTGTCATTTGCCTTATTAAGGGCTTAGCCACTAATTGCATTAGACGTATTAGCATGCAAGCATTTGAGGCTTCTCAGTCACCCTAAAATGGGATTTTCCAGTCAGCAAAGAACACATGAGCCTCATACTTAACCATTTGGGCCAAAAAGCCAGTTCATTTTTCTGCACACTTAAAGTGGACATTTAAACTGCTGTTAGAATGAGAAAAGTTTGACCTCATACATCCCAGAATTGATCAGATCCATTGACAATACGTACTGATTCTTGTGATGTTGATTTCCCTCCAAAAATGATTCATGTAGGATGATTTTATTAAGAAATTGGAACTTCTAAACGCAACAGTAATGAAGAAAAAAGTAGCAAAGTGGTTTAAAATCAACCTCAGATTTTCATTTCATCATAATACTGTGATAAAAGAAAACACTTTTTATATTATTACTTAGTTTTACTCAAAACATTCACTAAATGTCCAGTTGACACTTCATCCACGATGGTGTCTGAGAGCAATATCTCTGACATAAGTTGTCTCTGTTCCCACAGGGAACCGTTTTCAATTTGAAACACTCTGTGAAAGTTGCTAATTGGCAGTTGTTTTCTTAGCCTGCCATAACTTGTTAGTTTGAATCAGTAAACATGTGGCATTAGTAAACTCCTCCGTGTCTGTGCCCTCTGCAGTCCTTCAGACACCACACAAAGTTGCCTTATGAAATCAAAGCCAGTGACTGAATTTTCCTCGGTCGTGAGGTTAAGCTTTTGATCTCAGCAAACAGATTCTTTAAAGGCAGACGCAAAAAAGGGCAGATAGGACTAAATGACTGCATGTTTGCATTCACTCGTACCTTAGCGTACGTCGTAGCGTGAGCCTTTGATGTTTTGTTTGTTCTCAAACACTCTAGAGCTATAAGCCAGTGAGAGCGAGAACTGAACACATGCACCTCAAGAGATTCAAATTCATGTGTTTAAATTTGTACTCTGTTCCAGAACCCACTGTACATTCTACAGATGCGGCTTGATCTTGATGCCCTTTTGTTGCGAAGGCTGTTCCAAAAGGTAGGCAGCTTTATGTTGCCTCCTAAGACACCTTGTTTTAGCTCAATTCTAAGGCATTGTTGCATGTTTATGTGGCTCTCTGGTATAATTTGTTGATTAAATCGCCGCATTCAAGTTTTTTGACTCCAAGGCCCACCCGTTGTCCACAACGATATACAAAGGCCCCCTAGCCATAGTTTTATTTTCAAAATTAATTTTAATCAATGGGAACTCCTAGTTTTTATTAAATTAAAATAAGTTACTTAAATAATTAAACTTGTAATAACTGTATTTTAGGATTCCGTAAGTTTAAAAACTGAATGTTTTCTGTTTTTTTTTTTTTCTTTTCTAACCAATGCATTTACAATTATTTTTCCAGTTTGTGATAAGTGATTAATAAAAATATTTTGCTCTCGATTTCTGCCCAATAAAATAGTTTATATATTTGCAAAAACTGGAAAACCGTTGTGGAAAAACAGGAAAAAAATAAATAAAAGAATAACCTTGAAAAAACAAAGTTGTTGAGGAGGTGAATTAAAATAAGGAATATCTTGATTTTTTTGTTGCTTTAGGTTATTTATTGATTTATTGTTTTTGTGTCGAAGGGCTGCACTATTAATCAGAATAATAATCCAAAATTGCAATACGGCTTATTGAGATTATCATATCACAAATGTTGTGATTTAATTAAATATATACGTTGCGTCTTTCAATGTGAAGCTGGAACGGACTGCATTTCCCATCATCCTCCCTGGCATCTAACCACACATACCTAGTCCTCAGTCAAAGTCTCAAAATCAACAATTCAAGTCTATCTCATCTGCAAACAATGTCAAGTATCATCTCTTTGTGCATACGTTTGTGCATTGTGTTCCCGTCATATCTGCAAATAAATGTACCTGTTTGAGTTTTAGCTCAGTTCTGGTCATTACGTCCAAGCCTGAGCGTGACAGAAGTGCTGCGCTGTGTTCATTTACGCATGAGCGGTTCATGATCCACCAGTGTTTGCAGCATCTCAGAACGGCTTAAATACTGCTCCGGCATGAACGCCATCTGGATCTGCTCTGAGTGTGAGAAATTTTTCGATCAGAATTAAATTGTTTTCCCTTAAATTGTGCAGCCCCAATTATAACCATCTTGTGGCCCCTTTGGAAGTTTGCTGTGGGCCTTGCCTTGGTTGAGAACTGCTGCTCTACACTGTATATTTGACTGTTGTTCCATGTTCGTGGCTTTGTTTATTTTGCAATCATGACCTACTGAATGATTATACCTACATCACCTTTTTCATAAATTTATGTTTTTGTAATTTAAAGGAAGACTGCTTTGAAAAGTTTTCAGGCCCCCAAAATGGTGTTGTCATGTAAATGAAAGGCCAAAATGCTGTTTTTGGTTTGTGGTGTAAACGGCCGCTTAGATTCCAAACAGAGCATGAGGTTAAACATTGTCTGTTTATATATTTAACAAAGTGAGAAGAACAAAAGGTGTATTTCGTATTTCGGTAAATACGGATCCTTGCCCTGGAATGTTACTGGTTCAAAACGAACAGGAAAAAAAGCTCACACACCACCCACGTGAAAATGGACATGACAGACACGCATACAGGAGGACTGACATGCAGCCCTGTTCAGCTCTGGCACCGTGAGCAGCGAGAGTGCAGAGGGCTCACGTTTCGCCTTATGGACGCTCGCAGAGGACGATTCCAGATGAGTCCCCCGCCCTGCCTCTGTCAGAGCCGGTGATAAATGAGGAGCGGGACTGGCCTCTCTGTTTATTTAGACCTCTTGTTTCTGACATAGTCCTGCTCAAATCCAGCGCTGAAGTGTCTGCTATTAAAACATAACCCGACCTGACAACAACCAGTCCTCTGGGCATTCGCCCCCCTCGCGGCAGCTGGGACCGGACTCGCGCTCTGGAAGGGGAACCGCGGCAGCAGACTGTAGCAGACTTTCCAGTACATTAGGAGTCCATGAAAGATCTGACCAGGGCTTTGGCCACATTCACTTCACACAAACATATGGGAAAGCATTAGACTCTATTCCGGCTTTCTGTTCTTTTTTTTTTTCAGAGGGATTCAGTCCCTAAGAGAGACAAATATGAGCTGGAGGGTCCAGGACATCGCAGCTGCCTGGGCCTGTGGGCATGCGTGTCCTTATAAATAATTGTTTCCTGTATGTCAAATCCACTTTTCGCTCGACTGCCGAACACGGCAGAGGCCTAGCGACGGTCTCGGCTTGTAAAACATCTCAATGTTCCAGTCCTGCGAGGGAAGGCTGGAGGTTTGAGCTCTGCCAGTTGTTGCTCAGAAGTCAAGCCGGTCCACTTATGTTGCGGCGTTCTGCCTTGGACCACTTGCAGGCGTCTCACATGGTTGCCTGGCATGTGCGCTTGAGCGTCGTGACTGCAGATCTGTAATGGTGAGAAAATCTCAAATCGACAGGGGGCCTGTGAAACGTGAGCCAGCTCTTACTTAGCTTTATGTTTTTACAAATGTTCAGAGCAGACAAGCAATGACGCAGGCCATCAAACCTTAATACCTCATCAGAAGAGAGGAAGCGGGGGTCTGTAGGAAAGTACCGCAGGGGAGCGATTTGGCACCGACGCTCCTTCGCTCGTAGGACATGTGGTGACAACTGCCTCTCTCTCACAAAACAAACAAGCTTCACGGGACCATTAATATGCAAGTTCACAGATACCGTAATTGAAAATCCCCTTCACGTGGACGTGTGCGAGAGAGAAAGGGAGCGGAGGGGAGATAATTGTGTGTTTTGTCGAATGTGTTGGGATGGAATTGGAAGCGGACTGTGTGTTTTTGTTTGGGGACCTCAGGCGTGTTATTCGGCTGCGGTGTCCTGGATTCAGATCCGCTGGTCTCAAGTGGGCACATCTGAAAACCGAGGGGGTTTGGCAGGGAGATGGCAGCCTGTGCTTATATGAGGCCCCGAATTTAATGAGCATGAATAATGAATAATACACTCTACATGCTGATCTCTGAATGAGATGCCAATTTATTAGGCCAAACCCTTCCTGCTCTGTTCCCCCCCTCCCCTCTCAACTTGACTTTAGCTTACCAGGAAAAGAGCTTCAGAAACTTGTGCTATTTTTTCAGTGTAGCACGCACATGTTTTGTACTCATAGAATACATAGATTACAAACTACATTTGTTAAATTCAGCAGCATCTATGAGAGTCTAAAATAGTGGTGGTGGCTGGTCTGTTTCAGGATCAGGGAAGCACATTAAGATCTATCGATTCTGTGCTCTTTAAAGCCTCTTAAACTACTGATTTAATATATTTGGTCATTTTTTTTTTTTAACATTACACATATGCATTGTGTTATTTTGTCAGAAATAAACTGAGATTTGCACGAAAGGCTTTCCCTGCAGTTGTAAAGCAATCACACTGCAATACAGGTAGGCTGGATTTACATTTACATTTATGCATTTGGCAGAGACCTTTATCCAAAGCAACTTATATTGCATTCAGATTTTATTAGTTCTGTTCTGGTGTTTGAGCTACAGGAATGCTGTATAATACTGTATCTCGTCACTCTCATACGGCCAAAGTTGCAATGTGCTATTTCTGTGGCATACAATGGACCTGTAATCTCTGAGTTTGTCCAATCAGTGGCAGAATTTTATTTTATTTTTCATTTTTATTTTATTTTATTGGCAACACTTTACAATAAGGCTCATTAGATAGCATGAACTAATAATGCACTGAACTGCACTTCAACAGCGTTTATTAATATTTGTTAATGTTAATTTCATCATTTACTAATACATTATTTAAATCTTGTTAACATTAGTTAATGCTCTGTGAACTGACATGAACAAACAATGAACAACTGTATTTTCATTAACCTACAGTAACAAATGTATTGCTCATGATTAGTGAATACATTAACTAATGTTTAACTAATGAACCTCATAAAGTGTTTTTTTTTTTTTATTTAATTTTATTTTATTATTTGATTTCTATTATTTTATTTTAATTCATTTTATATTTAGTTTTGTTTTGGGTTTTTTTATACTAAAAATTCAGCTTTGCCATCACAAGAAAACATTATTTTAAAATAACATTTCACAATAGTACGATTTTTTTGATCAAATAAATGCAGCCTTTTGGAACATAAGAGTCTTTTTTTTTTCTTCGTCCACACACACACAGAGAATTAAAATGCAACGTTCAGAGTCATTGGTTGATGAAAGGCAGGCTGGGCATGAGTGTTTCCTAGTGTTTCCTCACTGAATTATTGATGGAGCTAATCAATACCTCTCCAGACCTTAATACACCAATTGATTCCTCCATTATCTCTCATCTTTATGAACTGTTTTGAATGTAAATAAAGAGAAGACCAAACAGAGGTGAGTCTTCAAATATGTCTTTTTAAAATCCTGATGACTGCTACTATCAGCATGATAGATATGTTTCATGACTCAGTGAAGTTTAATACTCCTAATACCTGGGAGTACCTGGCAGATGCAGGAGAATTTCAGCCAGACTGCGGCGGCTCCTGACTCCCACTTCACACACGAGCAGAGATCGCGCAGATCTATCTACCATCAAATGCTCTAGATCTGTCAGTCAAGTGGCCTGTCATCCCTCAGGACTGTGGTGTTGTGACGCAAAAGGGAACGTTTAATTATTGATTCAACTATTTTTCACTCCTGCATTTGATGATCTCTGCTCCATTACTTTTGAATGGATCACAGCTCCAGTCTGTTCGGATTGCAGATGCTTTTGTTTAGTTTCTCAGATTTTGGAAACCGTTTTCTCTCTCACTCCCTTTAGGTGGACGTGCCAGATGCTTCATATCGCTCTGTCTGCTGACGAGCTGTACCTGTCCCTTTTTCAGTTCAGATGAGAACCCCTCCCGTTGCGTGCGCATGAATCGCAGGCCTCTCTCGTCTCCCTGGCCTGTTATCTGTAAAGAGGGCTGATCTCTTGGCACAAATCTTGGAGTGAGCTGTCGGAGACGTGGCAGGGTTAAGGAGCGAGCACCGCGAGTCTTGAGATGAGAAATCGAGTGGGTGTGAGCGCGTTGAGTCAGAGAAAAAGGGAAATATCAGACAGGGAACATTCCCAATCTTACCTGTGTGACGAAACGTCTGCAGGAAATCGAAAATGAACTGCTGGAAATTCAAAGTACATTTTTAGCATGTTCTTGTGCACTCTTAAAAATGAAGCGATGCCATAGAAGAGCCAGATTGTGGTTTTCCAAAAAAAAAAAAAATCTTAAATGAGCCATTTTTTCTTGGTGTGAATGATATTTTAATAATCCAAAGAACCATTTTCCACTATAAATAAACTTTTGTGCAGTGGAAAATGCGATGGTCGGTGTTAACGGTAACATCACTTGCCCATCGCACCACCGCCCCTACCGTCGTTTTGATTTTTTAAAGTAATAAAAATCATTTGGTTCAGTTAGACACTACAATCAAAAACTGAATATAACTGCTCAATGCAGTGTTAATGCTGTCAGCTATTATTTATTTTATTATTATTATTATTATTATTATTATTTTGTTTTTAGTCTTTGTCCGGTGTCAAATGAAAATTTTAGTTTTTATCATATTTAGTCGACCTTGTCCTGTTTTGGTTTGGTCAAGTTTTAGTCAACTAAATGTTTGAGCATTTTAGTCTAGTTTTAGTAAATGCAAACTTATACATGTTTGTAATAGCTTCATCATACTGTATAATTGTGTAAATGATTTTATATATATATATATATATATATAATTTTGCTCAATTTTAATTGTAATAATTGTTGTGGTTTTTGAAATATATTTTTACATTTCGGCCCATCTTTCACCAATAAGAACAAATCAACAGAAATATTGATTCATATGCATGGTTTATTTTACCTCATCTAGTTTACAGATTTATTAAAGGCTTTCAATTATAAGCTAAATAAACACCAAAGACTTTAGAAAAACTTGGCTCTTTATACTCACCCTGTCTGCATTATGAAAACTGGTGAAAGAAAAACTCTCGAATAATATTACAGAGAAATTTCTAATAGTAATTCCAATAATTCCAAGTTGTTCTATTAAAACAACGGCAAAAAAAAAAAAAAAGAAAGAAAGAAAGACTGTGCATATTGTTACACAGAGGTTGTGTAATCAGCAACCACAGTCTCAAACAATACAGTTGAGATCCGTGACAGAACACAGACTGACTGAATGACACTTTCATTTAAGCAGAATACCTCAAATGGAGGTCGCTGAACACCAGCTTACTTGTACAGTACCGTATGTCTGTGTTTTCAGATCACGACGCCTCCGCAGAGAGTGCGTGTGAATGGTTGCCAGGTTGCGTAAAACAAAAAGACGAGCATATATCCATTTAATAGAAAAGCTTTGATTGGGGGATTTGAGCTCTTAATATCTGGCAACCGCAAACATGAACACTTGCCTGATAGTCTTGTACAGCAGTCTGAAATGTTTTGGCTCCTCTTTGTGCCACAGAAATATAAAGTTTTTGTTCTTTTTTTGCTCATCAACAATATTGCATGTTGATATAGTCACAGTTATCGTTTAATGGCCTTACTATCATAGTCATGGGAAAAACTTAGTTGCTGAATATTTTTCATTTCATTAACCAAATTAATACTAATGCAGCGTGAGCTGAACGAGAGTCACAGCACAGATCAGCAGCAGGAGTCCGATTTTGTTGATCACGTGACGAGAGTCGCTAGCTGACTGTCAGTGAGTTTGTCATACGTGAGTCACTAGCTGAAGCGAGTTTGTCATTGTACTGTTTTGTTGTTGTGTTTTTCATTGACAATAATAATGAACCCACCATTCAAGCAATCGCCACCCCTGAAATGGAGAAAATGCAAAAATAAAATGCACACGCCCCTCCCTCCCAGTGATACCGGTGTTGTGACATGTCGATTAACCGGTGGGGAAATTTCCTCACCGTCACATCCCTAATGTAAAGATTCCACTGATGTTAAAGATTGTTAAATGAACCATCAATGTCAATGAAGAGTCTTTATTTTTAATAGTGCAGGGTATTTGCCAGGTGTTTTCTGGGTCACGTTAAAAGAAATCTAGATATCGCTCAAGTCTCTAGTTTAATGTGTGTCTGTGGCATTTTTCTCCAGTTTCATCACTCAGCAGATGAAAATTGTGTAAAGTAAGAGGTCAAACACTGGAAATTTTCTGTAGCATTTCATGATATCCATCATGTGACCAGAAGTTGAGGATTGATGGATGAATGGATGGATTGATTGATTGATGGATGGGTGGATAGATGGATGGATTGATTGATTGGTGGATGGGTGGATGTATTGGCGAATGGATGGGTGGATGGATGGGTTGTTGGATTGATTGGATGGATGGATGGATGGATGGATTGATTGATGGATGGATGGATGGATTGGATTGATTGATGATGGATGGATGGATGGATGGATTGATTGATTGATTGATTGATGGATGGGTGGATGGATGGATGGATTGATTGATTGATGGATGGGTGGATGGATGGATGGATGGATGGATGGATTGATTGATGGATGGATGGATGGATTGATTGATTGATGGATGGATGGATGAGTGGACGGATGGATGGATTGATTGATTGATTGATTGATGGATGGATGGGTGGATGGATGGATTTGCGAATGGATGGGTGGATGGAAGGGTTGTTGGGGATTGATTGGATGGATGGATGGATTGATTGATGGATGGATTGTTGGATTGATGGATGGATGGATGGATGGATGGATGGATGGATTGATGGATGGCTGGGTGGATGGATTGGCGAATGGATGGGTGGACGGATGGGTTGTTGGATTGATTGGATGGATGGATGGATGGATGGATGCATTGATTGATGGATGGATTGTTGGATTGATTGATGGATGGATGGATGGATGGATGGATGGGTGGATGAATTGATGGATTGATGGATGGATTGTTGGATTGATTGATTGATGGATGGATTGATGGATTGTTAGATTGATGGATGGATGGATGGATGGATGGATGGATTGATTGATTTATGAATGGATTGTTGGATTGATTGATGGATGGATGAATGGATGGATGAATGGATGGATTGAGGAATGGATGGATTGATGGATTGATGGATGGATGGATGGATTGAGTTTTGTCATGTTAGCTTAATGGCAGATACAGGTGCTAATCAAACAACTGAAAAACCAGAAGTTGATTACATTATAACTTTGCTTTCAGAAATCCAATTCGCTGCATTCACACTTGTTTGCAAACTTTCTCTAGCGCCCTAATGTTTTGAATATAAAGTATTGTTGATGACTGTGCTGCAAATTATAATTGTCATGCTCTTTGTTTCTGTACTTAAAGATGAAATGGAAAGACAAACACACCTGTTGTCCCATCGGCGCAGTAAATCTGAGCTCAAGTCTATGCAATGGCACCTCTACAAACACAAGCGGCAGTCAAACATTCCCAGTGAGACTTTCACAGAAAAACCTCTAAAACAGCACAGTATAGCACAGCGCGCGCCAGCAACACTGCTGTATAGCTTTTCAATTGTGATCCCTGTCAAACAACTGTATCCTTCCATGAAGGCAAAAGAATGTGTGAGGCTTTCAGAATAAGCCCTAGGAGAGCTATATAACGTGATATATGTTCACCATGTTCTATCGCAGGCCCTTCTACCCTGTCAGGCTGTTTAAGCATCCTCGGTCTTACCGCGTTGCTCCCTGCACAGGTTCCTTTAAAGAGGCGATGTGAAAATTTGTTTGCCTGAGCGTTTTTCGCCGGTCAGAATCAGAGCTGTCAGGTAACTCATGAAAAAGTAATCGAGCTCCCTCCTTGCCTCTTTCACTGTCAGTCGACATCACGTCAGGAGATGCGCGGACGGCCTCGGCCTCGCACAGGTACACGACCGCTCCCCGTCTCCGACCATATGTTTCGGCTATTTCTGACAGTAAAAATGGCATTTACATCACTGCCGCGTGCTGTTTACAGAGGTTTAAACTCCTGCGTCCTGTGTCGCATGCTTTTATCCCCATAGATAATACATGAGCTTGTTGGTTTTTAAGGGATGCCGCCATATGCATGAGAGCATTAAATGAAGAGCTAAACTGACAGCTCCATCTGCCAAATACGCTCTTCGTCAAGAAACACGCTCCTCCTCCCTCGTCTCTGTCTCTCTAGAGGACGCCATGCTGTCGTCAGTGCTAATACTAAATATTAATAATTTGTTGACCTCAAAGTGTTTGGGAACTCGCAGAGGGCCCGGCAGAACGCCATGCACGCTGAATGGCATATGCAGATGTCAGGTGAGCGCTGATTTCCCACTCTCCCTCGCTCTTTGTTTCTGTTTAGCAGCCTCTCGGAAAACAGACAAGTTGCAGCAGAATTCGTCATGAATATTGCATCGCGGGTGCGCGTCAACACAAACACGCACACGTCCGCACGCGTGCGCGTTCCCTCCTTCCGCATGTGTGACGATCCCGAAGGGTGGCAACAAAACAAGCCCAGCACTTCTGTCAGGCTTTTGTGTAAAATGAGCATTACATGCCTCCCATCAGACTCAGAGGAATCCTCAATACTCATACACTCACCTCTGCGCAATCTGAATATGCGATCTGCGCGTGTTGTAAATAAATCGCATGGATGCCGTCGTGATTTGGCAAAAGCATTTCAAACCTGTGGCTAATGGCTGCCGTATCTCTGTACGTGGCAGGCTTCTGGTGCAACACAATACTGCGGCTCACAATCACATGCTCTGATTCCCAGTGCATACAAAACACACACTGCATTTTTAGTTATACAATGCTGTTATTTTTCATGCAATTTTAGTTTTTCACAATTTTTATATTTAATACTACTGTGAAGTCTAAGGAGCTTTTAGTTTGCGTAAAAACAGTTTGTGCGTAGATGTGGATATAAATTGAAAATATAAAAAAAATACATGAGTAGCAATGAGGGGTCATGAATTGAGAAATCAACTTTTCCTTGAGATATATAAGATGACTTTTGATGTATTAGAGGACATCGTACTATAAGAATATCGTGTAAACGGAATATCAGAACTGAAAATTTCCTTGTTAGTCCAATAAAAGCTTTTATTGACACCAGGCCTTGTCCCGGAATGTGCCTATTTATGACATCATAAATAGATGAAACATTTACATTACATTTACTCATTTGACAAACGCTTATATACAAAGCGACTTACAAGGGGAGCAATTAGGGGTTAGGTGTCTTGCTCAACAATGTGAATGTCTCAGTTGAGCATATTCTGTACATTTCACTGTAGACTCTTTGGTAAATCAATCGCATTTCAGCGCAGGCTTTGCTAAAAGACTTTTATGATATGGACTCGACGGTAATTCAACAACATGTAAGTAACTGTGTTAATTCTAATGACTGATCTGTGACCAGTGATTTCTGATAAGTAATGATTCATGTCTATGTGTCAGTAAATCAAACCAGTGTCTAAACGGTCACATTTTTTCTCTTAGTAGGATAAAAACAATCTATTATTTATACAGTGATTAAATAATATATAGAAAGCGATCAAAGAACGCTCCCTTTTCAATTATTGGAGCTGTTAATCAAACAATGCATGCAAGTTTATCAGTGAATTCTGCACTGATGTGGAAGTTTCAAATTTAGATATTTTATTCAGAATACAACATAGATGACATATCAAATGTTTAAACTGAGAAAATGTATAATTTTACGGGAAAAATAAGTTGATTTGAAATGTCATGGCATCAACACATATTGAAAAAAAGTTGGGAAAAAGGCCATGTTTACCACCGTGTGGCATCCCCTCTTCTTTTTATAACAGTCTGCAAATGTCTGGGGACTGAGGAGACAAGTTGCTCAAGTTAAGGAATATGAACGTTGTCCCATTCTTGTCTAATACAGACTTCTAGTTGCTCAACTGTCTTAGGTCTTCTTTGTCGCATCTTCCTCTTTATGATGCGCCACATGTTTTCTATGGGGGAAAGATCTGGACTGCAGGCTGGCCATTTCAGTACCCGGATCCTTCTTCTACGCAGCCATGATGTTGTAATTGATGCAGTATGTGGTCTGGCATTGTCATGTTGAAAAATGCAAGGTCTTCCCTGAAAGAGAAGACGTCTGGATGGGAGCATATGTTGTTCTAGAACTTGGAAATGCCTTTCAGCATTGATGGTGCCTTTCTAGATGTGTAAGCTGCCCATGCCACACTCATTCATGCAACCCCATTCCATCAGAGATACAGGCTTCTGAACGGAGCGCCGATAACAACTTGGGTTGTCCTTGTCCTCTTTAGTCCGGATGACATGGCGTCCCAGTTTTAGCTTCAAATTTTGATTTGTCTGACCACAGAACAGTTTTCCGCTTTCCCACAGTGTGTTTTAAATGAGCCTTGGCCCAGAGAAAATCATGGATCATGTTTAGATATGGCTTCTTTTTTGACCTATAGAGTTTTAGCCGGCGACGGCGAATGGCACGGTGGATTGTGTTCACCGACAATGTTTTCTGGAAGTATTTCTGAGCCCATGTTGTGATTTCCATTACAGTAGCATTGCTGTATGTGATGCAGTGCCGTCTAAGGACCCGACGATCACGGGCATCCAGTACGGTTTTCCGGCCTTGACCCTTACGCACAGAGATTGTTCCAGATTCTCTGAATCTTTGGATGATATTATGCACTGTAGATGATGGTAAATTCAAACTTTTTTTTCTCTGAGGAACTCCTTTCTGATATTGCTCCACTATTTTTCGCAGCAGCAATGTGGGAATTGGTGATCCTCTGCCCATCTTGACTTCTGAGAGACACTGCCACTCTGAGAGGCTCTTTTTATACCCAATCATGTTGCCAATTGACCTAATAAGTTGCCTCCAGCTGTTCCTTATATGTACATTTAACTAACTGTCCCAACTTTTTTGGAATGTGTAGTTCTCACGGAATCCAAAAATGAGCCAATATTTGCCATGACATTTCAAAATGTCTTACTTTCAACATTTTATATGTTATCTATATCCTATTATGAATAAAATATAAGTTTATGAGATTTGTAAATTATTGCATTCCTTTTTTTCATTCTCAGTTTTTAGTGTCCCAACTTTTTTGGAATCGGGTTTGTAAATTATGACATTTTCTGATGTAAAAATTACATTAACATTATAAGTGTGCCTCAGAAACATTATAAAACAATCAAACAGCGCAGTTCATGACCCCTTTAAGCCTTTTCAGTTAAACAACTGCAATATCATATCAAAATACATTTAACTGTAATAATGATTTGAGGATTTACTACGTTACTACTTTGTTACTCTTTTGTTTTAATCATATTTTATTCAATTATTCAATTTATTATTTCATTTTATTTTTGCAGATATTGCAGTGCACTGTTGTACATTCCCATGTACTTTATATTCCATTTACTTATATAAAGCCAACTCAATGAAATAAAATAAAATGGAAAAAAAAACAAAAAAAACAAAGAGTGACACGCCGAGAATAGGGCAGGGTGATCTTTATGTATTGAATATAATTGAACCTATTTAGATTCAAATATAAATTATAAAATAAATCCTGAATAAAAATAAGTGGGATTTTAAAAATTTGATTATCTAATGTTTGTTTTTGTTTGTTTTTTTTGCAATTGCTCTGTGTTCTTATATTACTCTCTTTGAATTTCAGTCAATTGGATTGAAATTCTGCCTCCTGTTTGATGCCTCAATTAAAATTCAGTTCTGAGTGGCACACAGCCCTAGTTTACACACTCTCAATCTTAATGTGACTATCCCTTTATTTAAACACAGCGTCTGTCTCGAAACTGCTGTGCTTGGGAGTGAAAGTATATTTATGGCATGTCTTTGGGATCTACGGGACGGCACTGCTGTGTTTTCACAGCTCTCTCTCAGAGCTCTAACGGCTTTATTGGATCTTAACTGATGGAGGATCGTTGGGAAGTCGCTTGATGAGTGTCAGGATGTCAGCGAGACTGATTTACTGCTCTTCACTTGTGCGTCCCTGCCAGTATCTCCCCTTCAGTGCTGTGTGTACACTGAGAAAAGGAGCGTCTGGTGTTGTGTTGGCCCGACTGTGCTTTCTCCAAGAGTGTTGGGTTTTTCTGGGAGCAGAGCTCTTGTGCAGCTCCATTTGATGGATCATTTTAACATTATATAAATGAAGCATCAGCGTAGAGAGTTCACCCAATTTTACACTCAATGTTGTGAGGGAACGTTCTCAGAACTTGTTCTGGCGAATTTATGAACAAGCGTTCTTCCGGAAACGTTAATATAATCTTTTTCCTGCTCTTAAATAATTGTGTGGTCTCAATGCATGAATAATTACAACCACTGTTAAAGTTTATGCATGCATACATATCTACACACCTCTAGAAAGTATACTTCATTACACCACATGACAAACAAATATTGTAATGCATTTTATTTTTATTTATGAAGAGATATAATGCATGATAATGTACGTTATGTGTACCTTTTATATACGGCGTTTAAAATGCTTTAAAAAAAAAATATGTCGACCAGTCTGAAATAAAGAAATTTGCCAATTCAATTCACCCTTTGCTTTTGTCTTGTCCGTCGACGCGTTGTCAGTGTCCTCTTTGCTCCACGGTGTATTTTTCACAGCATGAGAACATGATATGTAGCGTGAGAGCATAGCGACAGTAACTAAAGGGGGCGGGTCTTAATCCCAGCCAAGCAGTCAGTACTTAATATTGCAACAGAGTACTCTATGTTTTATGTTTTCAACTCGTATTGACGTTCTCATTGTTTTTTGTGCCAGAATAATTTCTGTAATTGTGATGGACACATTCAGTAGTCAGCTACATTAAAAGCGGGTACTACTTTGCTTAGCTAATTAAAATGATTTTGTAGCTCGGCAAGTCAACTGCCGAGTACACCACTTTAAGCACGAAACGCAAGTAACCCCCTTGAATTAGCGAACCCAAATTATGTTTAGATTCTATTTTTAAGCGCAAGCAGCCATTTACACCTAGCGAAACAACATTCCCATCAGTCATGTAAAATGACACCCAAGCTGTAGCTCCCGTAATGCTGCCTAACCCTTGCAGCTGATTGCGTAATGTGGGACTAATTCTTTCCTTGAGCTTTCGTTACTTTGGTACTTTCAGTTCGAAGGATTCTCCACGGTAATCAGACTTTAATTGCTAACAGGGGAGACTGCAGCAGGCAGGCCTGAATGGATCGGAGGAAAAGTGAGCAGGAAATATAGCGCATGTCGCAGTGGAACCCAGAACAGCTCAATTATCCCCCCTGCCAGTCTCCCAGCCAACGTTTTGTGCTCCTCCATTGATTGGACCGACTTTCAGCAACCCAGCGATGCATTTGCGGGCATGCTGCCGAAACCAACACAAAGGGGGCGGGTGTCAGCTTTTAATTGTAACTGTCTTGCAGAATGGTGTTGTTTTAATATCCTGTATAGATTTTTATGTAATACACTTACTTGCAGGCAGCCCCGAGCAAGAATCAATTCGGCACAGGAATCTCCTTTTGTTAAAAGCCAATCTTGTTTTAATGATGCATGAAGAAATATTCAAGCATTGACATTTTCCTGTCAGATTCCTTTAGAAAAATCAATTAAGATGATTCTGCTTTGACCCAGATATCCAGTTAATGCTGATTAGGAATGTAATATGATTTACTGTCAGCATAATATGTATTTTTTTGGATCTCATCTCATTAGCTTGTGCACGTTTCAAAGAGCAGCGCTGCGTCAGATCCTGTTTACAAGTGTCTGTATATGTGAAATGGAGGGAGTTGGAGTGTTTCTGTTGAATGGAGGTTTGAGAGAGGTCACACGCACGGCCCCGGGGCATTCATCTGTCATCCCTTCTTTCTTTCTTTCTTTCTTTCTTTCTTTCTTTCTTTCTTTCTTTCTCTTTCTTTTTTTTTCTTTCTTTCTTTCTTAACGACTAGTTCAAGACATATTGCAATACCTGAAATTAAGAAAGAGACCACTAATTAGTTTTATCTATCTGATTTTATATATATATATATATATATATATATATATATATATATATATATAAATATAGGGCTGGGTAGGTTACTTTTAAAATGTATTTCACTACAGATACGTATTTCGTTACATTACTCAAGTTTAGTAACTTAATCTAAATACTAAGTGTGGAACAAACACAAAAAAGGTAATTGCAAGTTTTTTTCTCACAATTCTGACTTTTTCACTCAGAATTGCGTGATATAAAGTTGTAATTGCGAGTTATAAAGTCAGAATTATGATATATAAACTCACAATATTGAGAAAAGTCCGAATTATGACATAAACTCACATACTAAATTCACAATTGCAAGAAAAAAATAGTATTGTAAGTTTATATCTCCCAATTCTGACTTTATAACTTGCAATTGTGAGTTTAAATCTCGCAATTCTGAGAAAAAGAAGTCAGAATTGTGAAATGCAAACTCACAATTGTGAGGGGAAAAAACTAATTGTTATAAAAAGTTGCAGTGACCTTTTTTATAATTATAAAATGACTCACAAATAACTATCCCAAAACATGAAAAACAGTCAAAAACATGAAACTTAACTCTGCTTTTTCAGACTGTCAGAGTCAGAGAATCACCAATTGCTGTTTAAATGACATTAAAACTCAAAGTAATCACTTTGGTAATCTAAAACACTTTTCAGATGTAACTGTAATCTGATTACCAGCCATTTAAAATGTAACTGTAATGAAATACAGTTACTCAAATTTTGTATTTTAAATACGTAACTAAGTTACTTGTATTTCGTTACTCCCCAACCCTGTGTATATATATATTATATATATATATTATAGTCTGCTACTACTTTGACAACTGTTATAAAAAGCTTTTCAGTAGTTTCAATCCTATTTCCATTAAAATGTGCATACCGTGATGTGACCAAAATGTAAAACACATTGTGAAATATTTGCTTATATCGCCCCACCGATATTTATGCTACGTATAGATCATTCATATTAGGTTCATACTGTTGTAGTATTATTATACAGATTCTTTAGTCATTATTGTTTAAACAATAACAGTAAATAACACAATAGTTAAAAATATGTACTAAATACACATTTCTGCACAAAACCGTGTCATTTTATGTATCCACCTGCGGTTTGGTTTAACCAGGTGCTAAACATGTTGTGCCCTCAGTATTAAGCACAAACATCCCTCCTTTCTTTGTAAATGAAGCTCATTCTAGATCGGTTTGAATTTTAATCATTCATATTCTGTTTATCCAACACATTCTCACTCCCAACTCGTCACACACTGATGCTTGTTCACTTTTTGTTCATTTTTCGAGGAGCTGCCGTCAATGGGAAACCTTTTAACTGTTACCTGATTTGCTTAATTCCTTTAGTGATAATGCTAAAACTTTGCAAACTGTGCATGGCAATAAACAGCACTGTTTTAAGTTGCAATTAATCCTTAGAGAATTCCCTCAAACATTCAGTTAGTCAGTATAGGTGGAAAAAAGTACAATCGGTCAATCGCTAAATATTTTATTTTAAATTAGTTTTTGGTTTTTTGTTGTTGTAAAGAAATGACATCTAATAATATTAATGCTTTGTACTGAAGAGTTATAGTTCGGAGGAAACGGATAGAATTCCTGGAAGGGGAGTTATGAGAAAAAGACGTCACCATTAGATGTCATCCAACGATAAGAATCCCAATTGCCAACGAAGCAGAAACAGGCGTTGAGGAATCAGTAGATGCAGCCGCTGAAATTCTCTGACATGAAGAAAAGAAAAAGAAAGAGAGAGGGAAAAAATGACAAAATTAGTCATCCCAAAGCATCACTCGAACAAAGTCCTCTGTCCCAGGGGCTTGAGGATCACTGGTGTCTTTATAATGGGAAATGTTAAACCTGTTTTTACGCTGTTTAATGCCTTTTCTTTCTTAAGTCCTATGACAGTCTTTGTTTTACTCCTAATTATCTCGTCTGAATGTGAACAGTCAGCTAAGATGATATAAAGCTCTGTCTCTCTCTCTCTCCGTCTCTCGCTCTCTTTCTGCTGGCACAGCCTGAACCCATAGACATTCACTGGTATTTGATGCTGACAGTATTGTCCTTACAGATTGGGTGACTCCGACAGCCAGAACGAAAAAATATCATGGAAATGGGAGACATAAAGACTGAGATCTCAGTTTTCCTCAAGTACACTTCCTTCTCCTAACGCATGCACATAAATTTGCCAAATTCTACCAAAATAGCATCGTATCTCGGGGTATCTTTTCATCCGAAATCAGCGTAGGGCATTTTTAAACTTTGATCGGTGGAGGTGTTTATGAAACCGATATCCTCTCTTTGACACACGATCCACGGTGCGCATGATCTGCACGAAAGGAAATAGTGTCTCCATCATGGCAGAAGTCTATAATTTGGTCTCGCTTTTGAAACTCGGTGACGGAAAAGCCACCCGAGGGTCATGACGTCCACCGAAAGAAGGATGCTCCACCTGGGGGGCAATATGCCCAGAGATTCTCCAGATCGGCTTTCAGGAAGGTCAGAGGTCAAATGCTACGGAACCTGACACCACTTTAGCCCTCTGAAATGTTGAGTAACATATTGAGTGAGATGATAGCTCATCTGGGAGCCATAGAGGTCACCCGCAATAAGAAGAATATCATTTATGAAATGTGACTGCTGTCTAGCAATATGCAAAAGACAAAGAAAAAAGTAGAGATTTTCCCAAAGGAAAGACCCAAATAATTGTAAATCCGTCGCAGAGGGTATTGCAACAAGCGAAGTCTGCTAAATGATTAAATGCAAATGGAAGTGGAAATCCAAGATGGAAAATACTTGGAGTTATGGTTCATTTGAAGCGTTCCTAATCGCTTCCAAATTAGACACTTTTGAGGTTTGGTTTTGGTGTAAAAAGCAGCTGCCATGTAGGCAGCGGAAAGCAAGGCTAGTGTATACTACAGGGAAAGAATATCCAAATACACGAGTTGCTCTGTTTCAATATAAAATATTTACGCCGGAGCATCGACTCAGTGTTTATGCTGATCCTTGCGAAAGATGAATGCAATTCAAACTATATTAATGAGATTCTAATATATTAATGAGGCGTAAACAGACAAACAAGGAGAAAGGAAGAATTGAATTTGATTAAAATAGCATCTACGTCTACACAAATAGATTGGCCAGTTGTTTCCGTCTCTGTCTATCTGTCTGCCCATCTAAGCAGCAGTTATTTTAGATTGTAAATCTCAGAGGGCTCATCGTGTGACCAGGGCCCATCTGTTCTACAGCAGGAGTTAGGCAGCTAAGCGGCATACTTTGATCCCAATGTAGATTTCTCCAAACCCACCAGGATTTGCCGTCCTCTCCAGCTATTGTATAGCTACCCTTGAGTAGCTTCATTATAAGTGTGGGCGGTAAAGCTTGTATTCCCTTAAGTGCACGTGTGTGCATCGTATTGATATTCGCTAGCTTAAAAGCACTAGCTTTGCGATATTGTCGCGAGCAAACAGATAAAAAAAGGAGGTTGCTCTTTTAATAAATGTATATGTATTTTTAGGTTCAAAGATTAAACCCCCTGGATCCGAGTATAATTTCTTTAAAAAAAACAAAAAACAAGTGTGTTTGATGATGGTCTGCACAGATTTGAGTTAAGTCCGTTTCACCACTCTGGATACCTTGTGAAGGTTTAATGAATAAACCAATTGAAGATTTAAGAAATATGCATTTTACTGCACAGTTTACTCATTATCCGAAACGTGAAATGTCGCGCTCAAGCGGCATCATCCCCGGTTCTCGACGCCATTCGTCTCTGTCAGTCGGCGGCGGTGGGTCGAGGGGGACTGACAGCCAAGAATTAATTCTCTAACACATAATTATGGAGCAAAATGTTGACTGGCTTGCAGAAAGTGTGCGCTGACACTTCTGCAGTTTCTGCGAGACATGGCAGCAACATTAGCATTGGTCATTAGCGGCAGACATTTCCGCGTCTGTGTCGGATACGGGCTCGTGTGCAGACCTATTTGGTTACCTGCATGACAGCCTTGTTCAGGACACAAGAAACAGCTGTCTCGGCCTGTGTGAGTCGAAATAATTAGGCCTGTCATCTTCTTGCTCTGATTTTCCCCTCAGCCCGCTCCACAAAATGCAAATATTTTGCTTTCATTGTCACATTCACCTTGACACGGATATTGCTCGGATGCCTAACTGGATGAGATGACTTCTAAATTTGCATTGTTCATTCTAATAAATTTGCTTCCCTCTATAGCCGCTGGCAGGGACCCATCAGATAAACTCTCTCCCAGCGTCATCAATCACAGGCGCTCTGACAGACGGCTTTCGCCTTCATTTGTTACATACGCGAACACGCTTAATTATTTGTACTGTAATTAGTTGGGAAAATGTCAGGAAATGTCAGCTCTCTGTTCGCCGTGGAAGGGCCCCTGCTTGAAAGCTGCGGTGACTGAAGTGTCATTAATGCCAGCGAACAAGATGAGGATCAGCTGGGGAGGAGAGCCGGGGCCTTTACGCTGTAATCATGGAGACTTAGAGGGGGAGCGCTGCAAATCAGCCCCGAGCATGATGGGCATCTTATTAGCGAGCAGCAGCATTTCTGCTACATGTCTTGTATTTTTTGTCTTTCTTTTCCTCGCCCTCTTCACTTTTCCTCCCATCGCTGAGAAATAAAGGCAGCGAGCAGCAAAAATAAAGTCGGGTAAACAATTGCTGCTCTCCACTCAGAGAGCTGCTGTCAAACTGGGCGCATTTTACCGGGCTGCGCGGCCTGTCACAAACAGACATTATGCTAAAAGCCGAGCGGAATGGGGAAGCTCTGTGTCAAAACTGTTCGAGTTTGCCTTTTTTAAATAGACCGCATTAAATCTGCCGCTCGAACGGGGCTGAAAAACAACGAACGCATTGGCGAGAGAGCGCCGTCCTTCGTTGCCGGGCAGCGGTCACGGGCCCGACGGCTCTCGGGAGGTTTTGCTCGCCGCTCCTCTTCCAGGGCCTCATACCGTGGGCCGCTCTTACCCGGAGACGCCACTGATGGTCATCCAAGAGCGCCTTAATTAGCCTGCAATCTGGCAACGGTGCATGTAGCTGGGCTGTGGCAGGCCTGTTTGAGTAGCACGCCAGATGCAAGACCACCTTCAGTGTGTCATTTCATTGTGTAGGCAGCAGGGACGAGGCATCAGCCGGCCGTCCGCCGCTCGGCTCGCAGCGCTCTTCTCTGGCACAACAGCTGAGAAAGAGGACAGCAGAGGTGACCCTGACCAACCTCGACCTTCAGCCGGCAGACTAATGGCTTGGCGGGGGACGTTAACCTCCTCCGTGCCGTGCGGAAAAGATGCGCCTATTGTTTCTAGAGTTATTATCTCTCGTATCGTCATTGATCCGCAGAGAAGATCCGTTATGTCGGCGCAAGTCCGTGTTTGTCACTCACGTCAGAATTGTTCTTGCGGCGTTTTCATCCGTAGACAGTTTGTCTAAGCGTCAGTGTGTTGTAGTCTTCCACCCGTCTGTTAGGATTTTCAGTTCATTAACGGAGAAGATGTCCGCGCTCTTGGCAGCTCCGCTCCGGAAAGCTTTGCTTGGCTGTGTGAAGACGCTCACATTTTGCTAGGGAGAAATTCTCACTGCAAATAATGTCATTTTGAGGTTTTCATGCATCCCAGATTAAACTGAAGCCTAAACGCAATGACCGCAGATTTCCAATCGAGTATCCATGTAAAATTCAATTCATGGAACCAGTTCGGGGCATACTCAAAAGACATATCATTCAACATTAAGCTAATCTGTGGTTCGATTTGCAGTCTTAAGCTACACGAGCATAAAAGCCTGTGTAAGCATTCTCAAATCTGCCCTGCGAAGCTTATAATAGTCTTATTTTTTTGCTGTGTAGTTGTGGCCTGAGTGCAAAGAGTTTTCCAATGATGAGAACTCAGCTTAACGTTATTATACTTTTTTTTTTTTTTTTTTTTTTTGCAAGGGCTGAGGATTGTTGGTTCTCTAAAAACAGCAGAACAGCATTAACAGATGGTCAATTTCACCTCAACAAATACTTTTCTTGATTTATAATCTCAGTGTTTTTTTCAGTGTTGGTAAAAATCAAAAATATTTAAAGGATTAGTTCACTTAATAACTTGATAATTCGCTCACCTCCATGTCATCCGAGATGTTTATGTCTGTCTTTCTTCAGTTGAAAATAAATGAAGGTTTTTTAAGGAAAAACATTCCAGGATTTTTCTCCATATAGTGGACTTCACTGGGGTTCAATGGGTTGAAGGTCCAAATTGCAGTTTCAGAGCAGCTTCAAAGGCTCTACATGATCCCAGACGAGAAATAAGGATCTTATCTAGCGAAACGATCGGCCATTTTCTGAAAAAAAAACTAAAGCTATATTATTTTAAACCACAAATGCTTGTCTTGCACCACGCTCCACGCATTAGGTAATCACATTGGAAAGGCCACGCGTGATGTAGGCGGAAGTACCAATCCAGTGTTGACAAAGTGAACATGGACTAAGACTAAGCCAAACGGCCTTTACAAAAAAAGGTAAAACAAAGATGCGATTTTGAAGTTGGAGGAGAAAATGAAATGAGATCTCGCTCTACCCCGATACTTCCAACCTACATCACGTGTGACCTTTCCAATGTGATTACATAATGTGTGGCGCATTGCAGTGCAAGACAAGTATTTCTGGATAAAAAGTGAATCAACATTTTTATTTATTTATTATTAGAAATGATGGCCGATCGTTTTGCGAGACAAGACCCTTATTCCTCATCTGGGATCATGTAGAGCCCTTGAAACTGTAATTTGGACCTTCAATCCGTTGAACCCCAGTGAAGTCCACTATATGGAGAAAAATCCTGGAATGTTTTCCTCAAAAACCTCAATTTCTTTTCAACTTGGATGACATGGAGGTGAGTGAATTATCAGGAAATTTTAACTCGCCTGTGATTTTTTTCAAGTGACTCTTAAGACCTAATTCAGGTTTTTTTATTAGGGTTGGAGCTAAACTCTACAGGAGAGCGAGTTGAAGACCTGGTCTAGAGCACTACAACTTAACCTGGATTGATACGCCATTTCATTTTACCATTAAAGGACATGTACTGAAAAAAAAAAAGCTAATAACCTTTAGTTAGACATTTGTGAACATGATTTGCTCCATGTTTTTTCTAGTCAGAAGAGGCATTCGAGGGAAGGACAAAATGAGGGAGCGCAAGATGTGTCATTTATTTTCCCAGAAATGTATAGAGCATATACATATGTACTAGTTTATTTTGCCAACAGTTTGGAATACACTTAGCATATAGCGAACAAACCGCAACTCTGCCTTCTGAATTAACCAGAGCCATAAACATGAAGTAATGAACAAAGCCCAGTTTGTGGCTTTGAAGTAACGATAGTGTTTCTGCAATGAGGACGTTTTCATTCGGCCCTTTTGAGCACACATTTCAAGAATCCGCTATCAAACTCGTGCATAAAAGTCTCCCATGTATCTGCAAGAATCCGAGAGGGTTGAAAATCTAATGAAATAAAGGAACAGACACGGGAAACAAAAGACAGAGGACTAATCGATTAGCACATTAAGGCGCTCTCAGAAATACCCAGCGACAAACGGCTGGAAACTCCACAGGCTCTCAGAACGTCGTGCATCATTATTCACAACAAAATTATCACGCACATTTCATAGCGAAGATGACTAAAACAGAATGGCGCGTGTCGTTTGTGTCATACGTCTTTATAATTACACCTTAAAGCCATAACTGGATTTCTCTTCTCCCCCCCCCCCCCCCCCCCCACCCTCGTACTACATATTCATGAAAAACAGAGTTGTAATTTGATAAAGGGACGCTTGTGTTCTGGTCTTCGGCGAGGCGTCAGCGTGGTGGAGGGGGTATTAGAGTGGGCATCTGTGTTCTCACAGCATTAATCTCCTAAAGCAGATTTCTGCCGCTATGATGTGCGGCAAGGAGATAAGTCTTAAACAGTCTAAAGCTAAGCAAACCCGACAACTCTATTATTGCCTTCATAATTGCTTAATTAAACTTTTGTCACTAATCATTATGGGGGCAATAGAGCTGTTATACAGGCCTCTGTTGAGCAAAAAAATCAATAAACCAGTGGAGTTAATTTCAGCATGTTTTTCCCCCCGTTTTCTCTTTTCTCCCTTTAGTATTTTTTTTTTTTGTTCTGCAAATGAAATTCATTGCTGGTGGTTAGTGATGTGTGGGGCTGCACTGAGGCTGATATGAGCTGCCATCACCATTTGAATTGAGGGTATTCAGTAGCACATGAATATGAACAAATGGCAAACATAAATCTCCTGCATGAAGTACACCTTCCATCCTTTTATTACAGAACAATTGACCCATCTAAAATGAATTCTAATGCCAGGAAAGCATTTAGATTTAAATTACACCGTGCTCTCCCGGACCTGAAAGATGACGGCATAAAAAAGATTAATATGCTAATTATTTTCCCCCCTTATTCCTCTTTTCGACATTTGCGGCGGGTTATTGTGGAGCGTGTAAATAAGATGACTGTTTTGTCAACGAATGACTGCAAGGCCCACGGCCCGTGCCTCAGATCAGCGAAATGCATCTGCCCGGGACATTATCTTTATTATTTTTATTAGTGGCTTTTCAAAAGGCACTTCATAAAAGGGACATTTATATGCGTATAATTCTTCTTTCGCCTCTGTGACCCAGGAAGCACATCAGATGGAAGCGGAGGGAGGGAGGCAGAATGTTTTCCCCAGATGAAATAGACCGAGCACAGTGGACCACAGCAGGCCGTTCGGAGGAGCGAGCGGTTCAGCCACTTACTCAAAGAACAAATTAATCTGTTTAATGCTGTTTAATTAGCCAGGCTTTGAGATTAACGCTCCACTTTTGAGATATTACCAAACGTAGCCAACTGGCAAGCGCGCAAAGGCGCAGATAGAAGCGTTTTAGATTTTAAAGGCACTTTATGCTTGGCTACGAATCAATATTAACTGAAAAATATCCAACATGCCAGACCGACATGGCTTTCCCACATAAGATCTTTGTCAGGTTCGGACATTTTTATGTTTGTCCCTTTTTTTGACGTATCTGGTGTAATATGCTTTTACTCAAGACAGGGTTATTGTATCAACAAACCTGGAAGCGTTGGGATCACCACTCATTTTCTTGCAGGGATTCCTCTGCGTATTGATACTGAAATATCTGAAACGATTCAAATGCTCCTTTTCTGCAGTATGGATACACCGATACCAACTGGGCGTGTAACCCCTCCACCCGGGTCCTACTCGAACCCAGGTCTTCCGGCATGGGAGTCTGACGCTCCGACTCCGTTATACTCACCCCCCTAAACCTCACTCCCATCCGGGTTACGGCACCAATGTAACACCACTACCCAGGTCTTCCGGCATGGCAGTCGGACGCTCTAACAAGGAGGCTAAAGGCTACAACATCTAGCGTCTGTCGCTAGAGCATCTCTTGAGGTTAGAGGAGCGCGGTTTACTCGCATCGCAACTACTAGCTGGCCTCCGTTACACTCACCCCCCTAAACCTCACTCCCATCCGGGTCACGGCACCAATGTAACACCACTACCTGGGTCTTCCGGCATGGCAGTCGGACGCTCTAACAAGGAGGCTAAAGGCTACAACATCTAGCGTCTGTCGCTAGAGCATCTCTTGAGGTCAGAGGAGTGAGGTTTACTCGCACAGCAACTACTGGCTGGCCTCCGTTACACTCACCCCCCTAAACCTCACTCCCATCCGGGTCACGGCACCAATGTAACACCACTACCTGGGTCTTCCGGCATGGCAGTCGGACGCTCTAACAAGGAGGCTAAAGGCTACAACATCTAGCGTCTGTCGCTAGAGCATCTCTTGAGGTCAGAGGAGTGAGGTTTACTCACACAGCAACTACTGGCTGGCCTCCGTTACACTCACCCCCCTAAACCTCACTCCCATCCGGGTCACGGCACCAATGTTACCCCTCTACCCAGGTCGTACTCCCGCTCCGAGCGGGTCTCCCTACCTGAGTCTTCCGGCATGGGAGTCAGACACTTTAACAAGGAGGCTAAAGGCTGCAACCTCTAGCATCTCTTGATATGCAACTACTAGGTGGCCTCCGTTACACGCGTTCTCGCTCTCTCTTCTCGCCAACGGCAAATTGACCCACACTGGCCTCCTCTCATTCGCTCACGTTGAATAGAGTTGGTGTTAAAGGGCCTGAATTTCGGTGAGTTTTGTGCATAGTTTTACTCATTCCTGCAGGTTTCGCGTTCACACCAAAAGCGCGTGCCACCAGTGATCTATATAAGCCACGCGCACGTAAAGCTGCCTCTCGGTACCAACTTTTTATAGCTTATTGCGCTTTATTGGTCATATACACACAAAATTGTAAAAATGCCCATCTTGTCGAGTATTCAGATTTAAACTGAGTTTCGGAACGCAAATAGTGAGAAAGACGATTCATGCATTTGCTCTTAAAGTGACAGCAGCCTAATATTCCTGCTGCTGTCTCTCATGTTAATCAAAGAACAAAAGACAAATAAAATCACTATTCAACTGAAAAACTTTTGTAACTTTAATTGTAAGCATCTGAATTTATTATTTTTTCTACAATAAAAACTGTCCAGTGTTTTTACATTTGATTTCTACTCATTTCTGTAGTATTGCTTACCTGAATATATTGTTAGACCCAACTGAAAAACTTAAAGCCATGTTTATTTCATTTATCCCTACATTCTATTTGTTTTTATTTGTGCTGTCCTTTGCAATTTATCTATTTGTTCTTATTTTATTACTGACTGTTTACCTATTTTTATTTATTAATTGTTTTTGGTAAATTTAGTTCAGAGTTTCAAATAACGCGTCCCTATGTAAGCTTTAAGCTTAAAAATAATTGTATTAATAAAATAGATAATATAGGCAGTATATTGCAGGTTTCCCCTTGGTATTGAAAATGAAATCGAATATTGATATTTTTCAAGGTAATGCATGTTTTGTGTAAGTATTGTGACAATATTAGATTCATCGATTCACAGAGTTAAAAACTAATATCTCCTGGCATGCCTATTAACCATTATTTTCTGTGTCATGGCACATTTCCATTGCACGGTAGGGCTCCAACCCTGCCGTACTGTTACTAATATGTGAAGTGTAAACACTGTATTTCACTGATTGGTCAGAGAGAATTGTCACTACCAGCGTCATTGGCTGTAGAGGTGGCGCAACTGTAACGATCAGACTAAAATGTCACCAACTTTGAAGCGGTAGTAACTGCAGTGAAAAAAAAAAAAAAACTGAGCCGAGCTGTGCCGAGTCGAGTCGTACCACGCAGGAAAAGCGCCATTAGCTGTCATTGGAGGTTCTAGAACTAATACTTATGAATTATTCTAATAGTTGATTAAAGATTTTGTAGCATCTGGATCAATCAGACACACACAAATTATTCATTATATTTAATGAATAATCCAGCAAACTCAATTCTCTCAATAAAGGTCTGTGAACCATCCCCCAAAAAACACAGCAAATGCAGTTTTTTCACCGAGACTCTGGTTACAGGACACAGGAATTTGATTAGGGTTGGAGCTAAACTCTGCGAAGCTTGGTCAGTTTTCTGACAAATTCTGTGAAATTAGGTTTCCTTGAGCTTCATTAAAAATAAAAACAAATATGATCTGAGGCCTAGTAAACTTTTTGAAAAAAAAAATGGAGGCACTGGGTTTCTTTTAGGCATAAGCATGAAATGCATCACATCATGAACATTCCAAGGTTTGTTTACTACTTCACTTTATATGACAACAAAATCAATCAGCACAATCTCAAATTGGTACAAAACTTGGAGAGAAATTTTGAAGAAATGAATAAGTCCTGAGAGAAATTAACCCTATAAAGCCTAAACTGTATTATATTTGATGCATACATTTCTGAGGCATCTAATAATGAATGTGATCAAAAGTTTGCTGAAAACCTCTTGTACACAATCTACTACATGGTCTCTTTCGTCTGATTGATACTTTAGCTTTAGCTACATTTTTAGCAAGTAAAAGGCCTTTTAGAATACGCACATTCACGTTGTCGAGTCTTTTTGCTGTGAAATCTTATAAAGTATATGTTAGACTAACTTTTATATTGTTTTAGTATTTTAAGGTGAACTTACTGGACTGAAGCAGCTTAGGTAAACTTGATTATCTATATCTATCTATCTATCTATCTATCTATCTATCTATCTATCTATCTATCTATCTATCTATCTATCTATCTATCTATCTATATATATATATATATATATATATATATATTGCGATATATGTTTTTAAACTAGCTTTGATCATAAAACTAAGCATTTAAATATCATATTTATTGAGAGATATAGAGCCATATTTATATGATTTTATGCCAAACAAAAAATCAGCATCAGCATCAAATTGTATATTTTTGCTCAGCTTGAGCCTCTGAATAAAATTGTAGTATGTTTTTTTTTCTTCTCTAGAATGAACTGCATATTCTCACCATATCATATTATATGAGCCATAAAAGCCTAAATATGATACTCAGTAATAACCACATATGCAAACTTTATATATATATATATGATATATACAAATGTTTTTTGTTTTTTTTGTCTAAAGGTTCATTAAACTGTTCGATAAAAATATTAAATAATAGTCAGCTGTTGTTATTATTATGATCATTATGTCAGGCTTTACATGGTTAAGGTAAATTTAAACGATTAAAATGATATAATATACTGTAATATAAAAATTGTTGAAGGTTATTTTTGAAGGTACAACTAAAATAAATGTTTAGTATATTTGCTAATTATTACTTTCATTAAAAACTTGGATTAATTTCCGAACAGTTTTATGCTCAATAATGCGGTCAATTTGTAGAGTACCGGTGACATTCATTAGGAATAGAAAAGCAGCAGTCAGAACTTCTTGAGACATCAGATAGTAGCAGAGCAGTGTTCATTTAAAACTATTGTTTCTAATGACTCTCAATAGTGAAGCAATTAAAGATCTTGCATTAGCAGGAGACTAATGAGAAAGCATAATTACACTGTAATTCGTAACAAAGTTCTTCAGGTTCCCTCACAAAAAGTTGAGCTCTTTAATACACAAACTTCTTCAGTAATTACTGATCTGTTTTAACACATTTAGCAGGAGTGTGTTGAGTTAATGAATTGCTTGGAAAGCATCTGAAGACCGACTTAATTGCAAAGCTGACAGTTCTCGCAGCATCATTATGCCGCAGTCCCAGTTGAATAGCATTCTGCAGCTAGATAAACAATTTTCATGGCAGCTTCTGTGCTGCTACTTTCTGGCCAGCCATTGATACCACTGTTTATTCTTTCAGATACATGGAGCGTGGCAAGCATGAAAATGCGACATTACGAGAGGAATTCTTTATTTTCATCTCATTAATAAAACCTGAGTGGAATGCAAAATAGCAATTTAGGACTGTATAATGTGCAACTCTAATCCCAAACCTGAGGACCAAATATTACAAGAACAAACACAGAAATATTCAATAATCACATATTCAAGAGCTTGTAGATTAAGATTGCCACTTAAAGATGAACTGTGTAATTTTGTTTTGATTTTAAAATGCTTTCTCCCATCTTAGCTTAATATGCAGTGACATCAATAAGCGGAGGTCGAATTGTAAAAAAATGAAAAAAAATGTTCAAGGGGGATGGTGTGGTCATTGGCCGGGTTGGGATTTGGGACTACTGTACCTATTTTGGTTTATTGATTTTTAGAGTAGAAATATAGGCATTATTTATTAAATTATTTATATCATTGTGGTATTGAAGTGTCCACCAGACTGTCTCTCTCACACACAATCCATCCCTTTATACACCTAAAATAGTGCCTTTGGAGTGCACAGAAGCGTTGAATCATTATCAATAAAAATAACTAAAAATGAGTTCCAAATTACACTTATTTTTTAACATTCACATTGACAATGATCCCTTACGGCATCAATGCACTTTAACTATGTTCGTTATTAGTTCTAATGTTCTTAAAACAATAATCAAAGCGGGGATGATTTTTGTCGTCTTCTTTTTTTTTTTACTGGGGGATGCCATCCCCCACATCCAATTTCAAATCGAGCCATGTCTATGAGATATTTAAAGGTTAATTACTGAAAAGTGTAACACAGTGCTTTCAGAACATTGATCTGCTTTTGTGTGCCTCACGACACGCTGATTCAACCGATGGAGTAAGTTTTGGGCAGGATATATTTTTGTATTGCAAATGGTAGAAGGGAGTATTTGAGAAACCTGTTTGAAATCACTCATTATTTTATGCAGTTCCCTTCAGTGGTACTCTTTAGTTTCAGAGGAAGAGTTCACCCAAAAATTGAATTGTCATTCACCCTAATGCTATTCCAATACTCTAAAAAATTATTTGAAATATGGCAACATGTCAGAAACATCTAACCTCACTTGATCTTGCATGTGATTGCATCATGATGTTGACATTACACATGAAGCACTGAGGTTTGATGCTATTGACTTGCTCTATATACAAATTGATTCGAGAGGGTATAACCTCTTGTTTCACTCTGTCCATCATTCTGAGTGATAAAATCTCTTCAGAAGACTTTTACATTGCTTTAATGTCCTATTTACAGCTTTCAAATGATTGACCCCCTTGACTCTCATTCTGTGTTTAACCCCTCCGGTTCTACTTGCACCACTCCAAGCAGGATTCGAACGTGGGAGGCGGGTGTGCTAACAAGGACGCTAAAGTCCACAGCCTCTAGCATCAGTCACTAGTGCACCTCTTTAGGCCAGGGGAATGAGGTTTACTCGCATAGTGGGCTGTTACACTCACACACCATAAACTCACTCCCACCTGGGTCACGGCACCAATGTAACTCCAACAGTTCTACTTGCACCATTCCAAACGGGATTCGAACTGGTGTTTCCAGCATGAAAGACTGCAGCCTCTAGCATACCCCCTGAGGCTTAGGGAGTCAGGTTGTACCTGCACAGCTCTCGCTAGCTCGCCTCTTTTACACTCACCCCCCTAAACCTCACTCTCATCCAGGTCACGGCACCAACATAACCCCTTGGTTCTATTCACACCGTTTCGAGTGGGGTTCAAACTGGTGTTTCTGGCACGGGAAATGGGTGTGCTAACAACGACACTAAAGACCTCAGCTTCTAGCGAATCTCTCGAGGCTAGGGGAGTGAGGTTTTACCTGCAAGATTTGTCTCCGTCACATAAATCTCACTTCAATCCGGGTCACGGCACCAAAATCACCCAAAACTGCAGCCTCTAGCGTCAGATAAGCCTCTTACTTGTTGGCCTCTGTTACATTTGGCTTAAAGATTCTTCATATATCTTATTCTGTGTTTAGCAGAAGAAAGAACATTTTTGAATGGGAGGGTAAATGGCAATTTACATTTTAGGGTGAACTATCCCTTTATGATCTTTATGATCATATCATTAAGTAAAGCATTAGAGACGAAACATTTATCTATTTTGTCTTCAGACAAAATAATGAGTAGAGAAGATATGATTTATAATATCTGCTTCAGCTGTAGACTGCAGTACTGGACAGAAACAAAACAAGAAGCACTTATAGCATGCATATGTATGTGTGTGTCCCTGTGTGTTTCGGTGAATTGGAATCAAGAGAGCAAGACAGTGAACACCTGGCCCACAATGCCCTTCACTGAGCAGTACTGAACACTTCCTGTACAGGTTGCCCCCTTTATGTGTCTGGAATGCATGTTTAGCAAGCTGCCAACATTTCCTTCCTCAGCTAAAGATACACTCTGAACCCTGACCGATATAAGGTGAGGAGGTCACACTCTACACCCTCAACACCAATGCACATCACATTTCAGAAAGCATTGACTTCACCCTGCCTGCCATGCGATTGATACTTATTTTATAACAAACTGTTCAAGAAATTTAGAATATTTTCCAGTTTGTCTGGAAAAGTTGAACTCCACTCTACAAGTGAATGCCCTTCAAAATATATTACTATATATAGTAATATATAATAAACATATTACTATAATAGATAGAAATATATTTTTTATTTTTGTGTGAACTAGTTCTTTAAAAGCCATCGAAACCAAATGTATTATACATCATTATTCTTGTCATTGCTTTACTGATAAATAATTATAGCCTTCAGAACGCTCATGTCAGTGAGCCCTCATGCTATTTGGGGCGGGATGTGCTAGCAGCGAAAGACTGCAGTCAGATGAAAGCTAGAAGCTGTTGTTTTCTTAACTCGTGACTGACCTCCTCACCAAACTGAGGAGTTGTGAATATGCATTCAATCTCTAGTGACCTTCTCCCTGTGTCCCATAATTCCTCTCTGGGCCACATCACATTCCATGACAGTGGCCCACAACGCCGCTCTTCCAGCCTCAGCCAGCAAACAAATAGTTGGAGAGATAAAGCGGGACAGTTGCGGGTCAGCGGATCAACTGTATTGCTAAGATGATTGTTCTGCCAGCCTTCTGTTGGAGCTGATGTGGCTGGAGCACGAGGGCTGGGCGAAAGCCGCTTTGCTAGAGGCGGCTCTGGCTCCAAAAACCTCTATTGTCTCTGGGCTCGTCCCCCACTAGCCCTGTGCCTGCCTGGGTAGAGGGAAGCCTGATGGCTCATGGAGGAGCCAGCCAAACCGACAACCTGCCCACGTCTACGATTGTTCAGGCCTGGTCCTTGGCACAGACTCCTCCACTGCAACATTTTTTACACAACAGTGAGGAAGTCTCCATGTTAAAGAGGACGTGTTTTCAGGGCATCTCTCCTGGCTCACTCTGATACGCTTGTCAAGGGGATTCACGGTTGTAGGTGCCAAACTGTTTCTGTTGATGTTTGGTGCACTAATAAACACTTTTATATGTCTTTTCCTTATAGTGGATGAACATGATTTGCTTGTACATTTAAACATTTGGCAGACACTTTGACTTACAGTGCATGCGAGGTCTACGTTTTATCTGTACATGCATCTTGGGTTTACAAACTTAGTCACCTCTGCTCATTACCATGCAAACAATAAGAGTGACAGAGATTAAAATGATGTGCATAATATAATATAATAGCTGTCCCTGCAACTGCATGCAGTGATCTTTCCTCATAGTCTTGCAGCCTTGATTTGTTTCAAAGTGCCTATCACAGTTTGTTCTGCTTATATAAATGAGATGATGTTACCATGAACAATATTTATTAATAAGGCATAGAGGAGCAATCACGGCATAAGTGGTCTTTAACACCGCGTACACAAAGCTCAATGACAGTGACTCTCAAAATCCCATCATAAGCGTAGATATGCTCTCTACATCTAAATACAATAAAAAGTAGGTGTCATTTACATAATATATATATATATAATACAAATATATATATATATATATATATATATATATATATATATATATATATATATATATTTATTTTATTTTTTTTGTATTTTTTTTTTGTGTGACAGTTCAAAACTATTACTGACACCTGCTCTATAAGTTGGACTAAATGATCTATGCCAAAGATTCGTTATTTTTGCAAAGATTTCAAATAATGCTAACTTTGCATCGACATCCAAAATTGCAAAATATTATCCTTAAAACAATTGTACCTTTTAGGGATATAGCAGCTTCCATTTAAAGGGAAAACTGTGGGACTACCTTATCTAACCTTAAAAGGTTCATACTGGACATGTAGAGTAGGAAAATGTAACCTTTTAGGGGTATAAAGCCTCACAATTGTCCCTTTAAGGCCATACTGTCCCTGTAACCCGTAAAGTGTTAAAACATGCACATTCTGTAAAGTTCTGAAACAATATGTATTGTGAACAGCGCTATACAAATAAACAAAAATGTATTTATTTTTTTATGAATGTTTCCTTGATAAAACAGTTGTGAGCGAGACGAAGACCTTCGGCTGCGTGTTAAATATCCCAGAAGCGCAGGTTTCTTCGTGACCCGGCGCGCTCTATTGTTCCGTCAGCGTTATTCCACAGACCCCGTGCTTAGATAAATCCATCCCTCCCCCTTTGTCAGGAAAGGATATGATTCCCGGCCCAGGGTAGTTAACCCTTTCAAACAGCTCGAGTCTGAACACACCCCCGTCACCTCCCCCTCGTTCCAGCGCTCGTGGCAGCACAAAGGGGTTTTGATTGGCCAAATATTAGCTGGGAGAAGCCTCATTTAGGGCGCTCTTCCTCATCTGCTCCTGCTCTCCCCGGTAATTAGCCCAGTCGTGGCAGTCACCTCATGCAGCTCCAGCCTGAGAGAGACACTTGACACGGCAGACATCAGAGGGATTTGGAGGAGCCTCTCACAGCGGCCCAACAGTTCTTAATTAACCACTTAGGTATCCGTGCGCTCGCTGCCTTCCAAACGGTCGGTCGAGGGAGGGGGTTCTTCACCGCCGATCTAAACACCAGGGGAAGCGCACTATCAAAAGATCTTGTAAATGAAGGCTTGTGTAAATTATTTTTAATGATTCCCTCCTGGCACGTCATTATGTGTGTAGACGCGCGCAGGAGCTTCAGAGACGGCTCATCCTTGGCGAGGTCAGCCGCACAACCACTGTAACTAGCTGCTGCCTGTAAATGGCTTATTAATTAGTACTGTGGTTTTACATAGCTGTGAGCTCTGATGTATGGAGATGGAATTGTAATTGTGTGGGATCGGAAACGATAACCCATCTCAGGGCTACTTATGCAAATTGCCATATTAGAAAATCATTACCTATCCAAACACCGCAGCACAATGTGCATTACAATGATGGATTTTATGATAATTGCGGTTTAATTTCTTCTGTCTGGATTTTGGAAAATAATTTGGCCGTTTTGAGTGCGATTAATTCTGTATTAGTCGGAGCTCAGCAGAGGGTCTGTAATTAATTCGTGCTGAATTCAGACCGTGGAGGTTATGATCGTTTTAGGAAACGGGAGATGGACTTGTTGCGTTCGGCCGTAGAGTCCTATTCAGAATGGACAATGAGGCGTACGATCGTTTTCCTCCGACGTGAGCCGTGCGCAGGTTCTGCTGATTGTGTGAAATAGCCTGCGGTGAAATGATCAGGAGCAGCTATGAGTTATGAGAGCACGTGCAGCACTGTGGTCAAATACAGCTGCTTTAGAATTCATTTGTGCTTAAAAATTATTCATGCAATGGTTTTGGGGACACGAGGTCAAACACAGATGAGGATGCATCAGATTCACTTTTTTCCCCTCCAGTTCGTGAACCTTCGTGAACCTGGTTTATGCGTAAAGAAACAAAACTGCGTGTCGTCATCATTTTAATGTAGAGAAGACAAAAAAAAATAAGATCAAAAAAGTAGCCTGTCTATCAATCAACCAACCAATCGATCAATCAAATCAATCAGTCAATAATATTTTGTTAACTAGACCAGGGTTTCCCAAATTGGGGTTTGTGAACTGCAGGGGGGTCGTGAAAAGCTAATAATTAATTAAATCATAAACTGCATGAAGCTAAAATAAAGAGTCAAAATAAAACCTTACAAAAAAAATAAATAAATAAGTATCGTATTTGTTTACCTGCATGTAATGTGACCATTAACTGACATCCATGAACATGAGAATGTGTTCTTAAATTACTGAAATATTAACTTTTATTGAGGTAAATAATTTAGGTACAAGAAGTTTGAATGACAAAAAAAAAATAATAATAAAAAAATGAAAAAAAAAAAATTGAATCCCTGAACTAAACTACATCACAGTATTTACAAAAAAAATAAAATAATTCATTCATTATTTACTCAACTGCTTGTTATTGTATGCATGTACATTCTTTGTGGAACAAAATAAGACATTTGTGAATCACCATGTAGTATGGGAAGATGACATATCTGTTAAAACTAGAAAGATAACCATAAAACACAATACATCCATCACAAAAGATAGGCACCAGCTGTTTACACTGTGGAAGTCCAAATTGTAGTACAGCCTAAAACAGTGTGCAATATTAACAACATATTTTGTATATATTTATTAAATTATAAATTAATCCTGTCTTATTGGGACATTACTAGTCCCTGTCCCTAAAACGCTCCCCTAAACACATTATTCCCTCTATCAGGCACTTCTCTCTCTTTCCCCCGTTATTCGTATTTAAAATAAACATTGGGGGAACGGGAGAAGAATGAGTTCGGAAAAATGCAGCTTCGAACTCGGGTCGGTTGAACAACAAGAATACAAAACAATAGCGACTCAGTAAAAGTAGTACATACAATGCAAGCCTTTTCATATAATAATGCAAATAATTTTTAGTTAATTCATGTAAATCATTATGCAGCTCTTAAATCAAATATGGCATGTTAACATCCAACCTGTGCCATATTTGATTTGAGAACGGCGTAATGATTTCAAGTTAATTATTAACATAAATTCTTATAATTATAATGTATTTTGTCCTTTTTGAAACTTTACTGTTGCTCTTTAGGTGCTAGATCAGTCCATCCCTAAATATTGGCAAACTACATCAATTAATTTTTATATTGTGATATGTATTTTTGATTTGAAATATCTGTTGATTTGTTACAAAGAGTAGATCACATCAAACCGTTTCACAGATCAAGCCTTTCACTGTTAATTGCTATCAAAATGTGTCATTAACTTGGAAAAGTTTGTACTCTGTCTCAGCAACATTAATACAAATTTGTGTGAATGTAATTAGCTTCCAGCCCAGCGCTCAGACAAGTGCTTTGTAGTGCAAGTCTTCCGAGAATCATTACCAACTTTATATTCATGTGGAGAACAAATGGAACAGCTACCCGGCGTAGCCTTGATGAATTTCACCCGAGGCTAGAAGAGGATCATGAAAAAACTGTTGCGCTCGACAGGTTGAAAGACAAGACGTTCGGGCCGACACTTTTGAAATAGTGGCGTCCAAGATCAAAAAGGATGCATCTCTTGTACAAACTGCAGATAGTCTAGCCATGCCACTTCATGGTGGGCATCCTCAAAAGAACGAATATGAACGCTTGATACGCGAAAACAGAAACAGGGCTGTGTTTTTGTGTATGCCAAAGGTAATGTGTCCAGTCCGTGTTCACCGGCTCTTATTTACAGACACTAAACGATTTCAAAATGTTGTTTCAGCACAAACCTGTAACCTGATTATATAACGCTTTTCTCAATGCATATGTAGCTTTACAGAATATGCATTTTTTTAGTGTTACAATTTAGGATGTATTCTTTTATCACTCAGAGATGTGTGTCAAAATAATGTGCAAATGGCAGAAATATGCGGTACATATACTGTACAGTAATATATAATACATACATCATGTGGTCAATTAATTAATATGATTACCTTATAATGATAATTTTGTAATGTAAGGATAATATTTGACAGTTTTGTATGTTGATCCAAAGTTACCATCTTCTGGATTTCTTTACAAACAGTAATACATTCCAATTTTAGCACTATTTACACTAAGTAATATGCAAATGCTCTTATTTCTTTGTAAATTAGGATCATTATGCATTTAATCTGCACTATTTGCCTGACATAATTAATATTGCACTTTTGCTGTCTGTTGAAAGTGGGAGCCGAATGAGTTTAAAGTGCCTCATAATGCATTTTCAATATTAGCTGTTTGTGAGTGTAAAATGTCTGCAAAGTTTTAAAAATCAAAGTGCACGATATATAAAGTTATTGGCCCGGTTGCACAGACAGGGCTTAGGTTAAGCCAGGATTAGGCCTTAGTTCAATTAGGATACTTAAGTAGCTTTTATAAAACATGACTGTGCATCTTGAGACAAAACAATGGCACTGACTTATTTTAAGTTAAGTCAATGCAAGTTGCTTTCAGTTAAAATAGCTGAAACATACATTTTAGTCCGGGACATGCTTAAGCCTTGTCTGTGAAACTGGGGGATTGTCTCGTAAAAGATTCGTTTCTAAACTGCTGAAACAAGTCCTCAGCAATTCCAGTTACATACCTATGTAACAACGTAACATATTTGCATAATGCAGCTTATGGTCTTCTGTGGCTTCCTGTGAACGATTGACCTGCCCTTAAACACTGAAGATGTAGCTGAGACCTGGAAGAGTTTGGTTTGTGTTGTCGACATCAAGAAGACGCTGTTTTCAGCACTGCGGATCCACTTTGCGTGCACTCCCAAATGATGGGGTCTCAAATTGATACAGAAAAAACAGACGGCATCATTCACATCACTGCGTATCAAGAACTGAGGAAGCCTCTGGAGTTAAAATTCTGATAGGTAATGGGCTTTTCATTTTCCGACACGCACTGCAGTAGACCAATCATGAACCGTCTGACCAATTAGAACAGAGGAGGCTCTCAGAAAGGAAGGGTTTGGAGAGAATGAACTTCCTTTCCGAACAGTTTTCATACTATTTGAGAAATGAGGTGACAGGCAATGTGTATTCTGAGAAAATTAAAGTGTTGGAAGCATGTAAACCTACTTTAGGAGACCTCCGAAACAAAATTAGGAACCTTAAAAAAAAAATATATATATATATATACATATATACATATACACACACACTCAGGGAGTAATGAAATGCATATAACCTATGCATTTAAATACAAAATTTGAATAACAGATTTTCATTATAGTCTAATCAGAACAGTTACATCTGAAAAGTATTTTAGATTACCAAAGTGATTTCTTTTAATTTTAATGTCATTTAAACAGCAATTTACATTAATTGTAATGGGCAATTAATGTAAACAGCAACTAATGATTCTCTGACTCTGACAGTCTGAAAAAGCTGAGCTACATTTCTGTTCAGAAGTTTCATACCCTTGCAGAATATGCATCATTTTTAATAATTTTAACAAAATTAGAGGGATCATAAAAATTGCTTATTAAATATTGTTGTTTGTATTTAGTTCTGTCCTCAATAAGCCATATCACATAACAGATGTTTACATATACTACACAAGACGAAATGACTGGATTTATAAAAATTGCCCAATTTAAAAATCTACATAACCTTGAATCTTTACTGTCCTGTCATTACTGGATGATCCATGTTTTGTGATAGTTGTTTGTTGACTTTTCATCTCACAATTCGACTTTGTTCCTCACATTTGTGAGTTTGAATTGCAATACTGATTTTTTTCTTGAAATTGCAAATTTATATCAACTTCTTTGCCTGCAATTTTGACTTTTCTCAATATTGCGAGTTTACATCTCAAGATGTTGACTTTATAACTTGCAGTTGCAACTTTATATCATGCATTTACGTCATGAGATAAAAACGTGCGATTGACCCTTTGCAAACAGTTTGATTGACAGGCGATCTGACCCATCGTAACCCCGAATCCGGCATTTTGTCAAAGCAGTCAGGAGAGTTAGTAGATTAACGCTGGTGAACTTGAACTTTAAAAATTGCGTGTACTCACATCTGAAACAGCATTCCTTCTGATGTTCATTCATGTTTATTTGATGCTATAAATGAACTAGTATGAAGAGATGATCTTGAAGGAGCTACAGCGATCTGTCACGACACATTAAAGAGACACTATACGATATTTATTGTTTAAACTTATTTTAAAAATTACGATGTATTAAATATGAAAGTGTTTCATGTGTCTGTCGACGCGTTGTGTGTGTCCTCTTTGCTCAGGGATGTATTTTTAACTGTGAGAACATGATGTGTGGCGTGAGAGCGCATGGCTTCTCGGACAAAGGGGGCGGGTCTTTGCGAACGGTCAATTACATTTTTTGCGTCACATACTTATTAATATTCCAAAGTATTTAGATCAAGTTACAAAACTTGGGTAATATAACAAAATATGTTACAAATTGCTTTTTAAAGCATGTTTTTGTAATCTGTAGCGAAATACATTTTAAAGGTTATATCAAGAGAGACATGTTCATTTTACAGTTACTTATAAAACCATGGAGGTGGTGATTTGAGTAAGTGCAGTCTTGGAATTTTTTTTGCATTTTAAGGAATCGATTCAGATGCTGGGATGCTGTACAGTCGCAGTGAAGTATGTCAGAATGCAGACTTTCCAATTCCCAATTCCAACCAGGAATTCTGCCTTTTGTGAATCAGACGATAAAGAAGTGCAGATCGCACATGCAAATAAACACTGAGCCAGAATTCCGAAATGTAATGCAATCAGCATCTGTTGATTTCCTTGAAATGATAACACATGATCAATGTTTTATTTGCATGCTTGGAATGACCCTAATACATCATATTCTTGTCATAATTTTATGTGTTGTCTAAGCGTATTACAAGGCCTTGCCTAAGTTATTAAGCAGCTGCTCCTGTGCCCGGCTGAAGAGGTCATTGTGTGTATTTTTTTTTTTTTTTTTTTTTCTTGGACTTGCTCTGCCTCTCTGAAAATCACACTGTTGCTCACTCATAGCCAAGCATAATACAAACCGTATGTCCCAAGAAGCTATCAGTTGCATTAAGCATGTCTGACTGTTTTAACAGGCTTCACCCCATGAAACAAACACACACACACACACATTTACACCCTCATACATTACTCGCCTCTGTAACACTTGGTGTTGTCATGCCCAGTGGATGAGACGTTTTATAGTTCTCGGCTATCAAACTGTTTCTGCTATATTTTATGCCCTGCATGACACATTACAGATTTCATCTGAAGCAAACAGTTGGCAAATATATGATGAATGTGTAGACAGCTGCTGGTCACAAATACCTGGGGATCAACAATAAACATGTTTATCTTGATTCCCGTTTTAATGCCTGTCATGCTGCAGGGCGTTTCGTGCCAGAGTGGCGGGAACAAAAGAGTAGCGCATCCGATTCTGTGCATCGCATTAATTCAATTTAAGTCTCGCTACTCGCAATTATTCTTATTACTCTGGCGTAATCGTTTTGTTCGCCGCCGTTGTCACTCGTTGCAAAACGAATAACAATGTTATCGAAAGAGCTACGACTCGGCTTTGTCAAAACAAATGAAATACTGTAGCGACCTTCCGAGGACAGTTACATGGAGATCATGCAGGAAGACTTCCACTTCCCCCTGGAAGCCCTGTGCTGATGGACACACACTGCAGCCAGTGTTTTTTTTCCAGGGAAGGTCTGTTTATTCTACAGGTAACGATCCAAATCCGACAGACATTCGCCCCTCAGGAGGTGAGGTGCTCACTCACTTTTGTCATTTCATCTCCTCTGTGAAATCCATTAGGTCAGACGCACAGCTTTCTTAGCGCGCATGTTCTGTATTCCTTTCAGGTTTTGAGCGATGGCATTTCCCAACGGTTCCGAAAGGAAAACGCGGCCACGTAAAGATTTGCAAGCCTGCTCTAATGTCTCTGTCAGGAAATTTGATGAGACCCTTAAACATGTGATCGGAACAGTGTTGACGGTTTGCTTTTCTTTCAAATTTCTTTATTAATTTGACTTTTTTTTGTCATTTTAAGAACAGGGAGAAGAAATGAAATTATTTAGCTAAAGGAAATGTTGTGAGCAAGATTTAAAATTGGCTACCACATGAGGACCAAGGCTCGATATGCATTTTGTAGCATATGTGACAAATATGTATTTGTTTGTTAGTTTATATTGTGATAACGGAGAAATGTTGCAAGCCGATTTTGAACTCGATATCCCCACATGAGCAGTGTAGCTCAATATGCAAGAGCGTATTTCATGTTTTACATTTTATTTCTGATCTTTCTCTAATTCTTTGACCATGTATTGATTATGACAGTGGAGAAAGGAATGGAAATTATTTGGGTAGTGGAATCAGGAAGGTTGCAGGCTGGATTTAAACACATTTTGACCGTATGAGCACTAAAGCTCAGAATATCAGAGCAGGAATAATTAGGTTTTTAAATGTTGCTACTTTTATTGATCGTGATAGTGAGAGGATTTGAGCACCACAGCTCAAAAAATCCCTCACTCAAGGCCCAAGTATACTTCAAGCTGAATCGAAGAACAAACAGGTGTAAAATCAGGGCAAAATGAAGTTTGTTTGGAGTTCGAAAGAGGTTGTCAAAGCGAACTTTGGTAAACACTTTTCTATGGCTTGGAAGCACCTTTGAGCTGCCATTGGTCTAAATAAGCTAATAAGCAACAATTACTATTAACAGTGTTGAACTTCTTTCTTCTATATCCTGTTCTTCTTTAATGCAGAATGGCAGCACATCTGTTTTGAGCTGCGCCCTCTACTGTGCAGGCGTAAATATGCATTTCTGTCAGCCTGGGGTTTATTCAATTAACTTTTGGAATATAACTTTTTTTGCTGTTATTAAAAAAAACAAGCAAGTCCAGCCCAGGTGAGAAAAAGTAACACAATTTGTTACTTTTTTAAGGGAGCAATGTAATATTGTAATCCATTACTTTTAGGAGTAAATTTTCAAAAAAACTTCACCCCTAAGCGTAGAACAAAAAAAAAAGAACTTCACTTTGAGTATATCAGATCACTCACTCACTCACTCACTCACTCACTCGCTCACTCGCTTACTCACTCACTCACTCACTACTCACTCACTTACTCGCTTACTCACTCACTCACTCACTCACTCACTCGCTTACTCACTCACTCACTCACTACTCACTCACTACTCACTCACTCACTCACTCGCTCACTAGCTTACTCACTTACTCACTCATTCACTCACTACTCACTCACTGATTCACTCGCTTACTCACTCACTCACTCACTCACTCGCTTACTCACTCACTCACTCACTACTCACTCACTTACTCGCTTACTCACTCACTCACTCACTCACTCACTCACTCACTCGCTTACTCACTCACTCACTCACTACTCACTCACTACTCACTCACTCACTCACTCGCTTACTCACTCACTCACTCGCTTACTCACTCACTCACTCACTACTCACTCACTCACTCACTCGCTTACTCACTCACTCACTCACTACTCACTCACTTACTCACTCACTCACTCACTCGCTTACTCACTCACTCACTCACTCGCTTACTCACTCACTCACTCACTCACTCACTCACTCGCTTACTCACTCACTCACTCACTCACTCACTCACTCGCTTACTCACTCACTCACTACTCACTCACTCACTCGCTCACTCACTCACTCGCTTACTCACTCACTCACTCACTACTCACTCACTTACTCACTCACTCACTCACTCACTCGCTTACTCACTCACTCACTCACTACTCACTCACTTACTCACTCACTCACTCACTCGCTTACTCACTCACTCACTCACTCACTCGCTTACTCACTCACTCACTCACTCACTCACTCGCTTACTCACTCACTCACTACTCACTCACTCACTCGCTCACTCACTCACTCACTCGCTTACTCACTCACTCACTCACTACTCACTCACTCACTCACTCACTCGCTTACTCACTCACTCACTCACTACTCACTCACTTACTCACTCACTCACTCACTCACTCGCTTACTCACTCACTCACTCACTCGCTTACTCACTCACTCACTCACTCACTCACTCACTCGCTTACTCACTCACTCACTCACTACTCACTCACTTACTCACTCACTCACTCACTCACTCGATTACTCACTTACTCACTCACTCACTACTCACTCACTCACTCACTCGCTTACTCACTCACTCACTCACTACTCACTCACTTACTCACTCACTCACTCACTCACTTACTCACTCACTCACTCGCTCACTCGCTTACTCACTTACTCACTCACTCACTCACTCACACAC
>CM074304.1:4415000-4420000 GCA_037194245.1 Opsariichthys bidens | reverse complement strand
ACAGATCGCTGTAGCTCCTCGTGGACCGATCATCTCTTCATACTAGTTCATTTATAGCATCAAATAAACATGAATGAACATCAGAAGGAATGTTGTTTTGTGAGTACAAGTTCAAAATGGCAGATTCGGGGTTATGATTGGTCAGATCGCCTGTCAATCAAACTGTTTGCGGAGGGTCAATTCAGTGAGTTATTTACTTTCTTTTGAAACAAGTTTACTAGCTATATGAATTGTTTTTCAATGTAGCAATCTGGTTGGTCGACAGGACCGTTGCCTCCATCTGATTGGCTGGCTTGATCAGGAGCCGATCCCGCTGTGATGCAAATTTAAAATGCACTTGACCATCAAGTAGAGCCGCGACAAATTACGCCAGTCTACTATGACAAGCCGAGGCATATCATCCTCTTGAAAAGAATGTGTTCATAACAGAGGTGGAGCGTTCCATACATGATACCTCACAGTATGTCTCCCGTGTCAACTGTTATTCCAATTCGGATGAACAGGTTTGGTTATGAGCTGCGCGTCCGTGTCTCGGCCCGTCTTCTGCTTCTGACACCCTGTGTTCCTGAGACCCACCTGCTGTGACAGCCAGCGCCCCCTCAACCATCTGTCACGCTACACCTCTGCATGTGTACGCTCTCCTCCTGTCAGTCAGCCATGATAATCTCCACCTGGACCCGCACGACCTGACATCTGTCTGTCTGCATCCAAATTACTTGGACAAACTACAGGACCGGCCCGAGCCACGGGCCCTGATTCTATCAGCTGATCTGCTGACCTGACCCAGTGCCGAGCACCGTAGGAGGTCGAGTCCCGCAGGTGGAGTGAAGACTTAATCATCCTATAGCTAGGTTAGCAAAGAGGAGCAAGCATTAAAACAAGTTCTGTTCTTTGGTTTATGTACGTCACTTACTTACGGGTTGATGCTTGACTTTTTTCCATGTTGAGATATTTTTCTCATATCCCACATCGATATTCAGAGTGAACTATAAGTTATTAAAGGGTTACTTAACTGCTGGCAAAATATGTTTTTAATAAAACTTGGCTGTCGATATACCAATTCCAGGGTTGGGGAGTAACGAAATACAAGTAACTTAGTTACGTATTTAAAATACAAAATTTGAGTAACTGTGTTTCATTACAGTTACATTTTAAATGGGTGGTAATCAGATTACAGTTACATCTGAAAAGTGTTTAAGATGACCAAAGTGATTACTTTGAATTTTAATGTCATTTAAACAGCAATTGGTGAGAGAGAAAAAAATAAATTTATGTGACCTAAAAAAAAAAACACCCATAATGCATAGGGCATGTTGCCATCCAATGCCACTCCCACCAGTCTGCTGTGGATAAGCCTGACCAGAGTCAAATACGGCCATGCTTTCGTAGGAAAAACTTCTTTGCAAACTAGGACTTCTTCTAACTTCTTAGGTCAAAATGGAGTCAACTTGTATTGTTCCCTGGTGCAAGGATTGAAATAATAAACCTGTCACCAGTGAAGGATCCAGCACATTATAGGCGGGCTAACGGTTGCAAACAATCGTAAATATGGAGAGAATGGCACGACGGAAAATCTGAAAAGTCTGTGTGTTTGTAGTCAAAAACTAAAAAAAAAAACTTTGTTATCTGGCGGACTTCGGCTGATAAATAAATGTGATTTTTTTTTTTTTTTGGTCCAGGTAACAGAGAATGAGTACACAATGTGCATTTACATATACAACTGACATTGTAAAAATACAAAGCGGATTGAATATCGGCAAAGTTACAAAGTTTTTTCATCACCTCTCAAATGATGTTCTGTGTACATGATTATTCTGTCATGCAAATGGCTCTACTGGAAAACTACATTTCTGTCAATTCCTTTGTATAGTTAATTTCATAACTTAGTAATCTTATATATTGAAATGAAATGTTAATGAAATGTCACAATATATGAATTATACACTCACACAAGTAATACTTCACACAACAACTTTATGGATCTCCATTATCTTAAATTAATCATAAAATGTATAATACACACACACACCAATTTTCACTCTGCTTTGTAGAAAGAAGAAAAAAAAAAAAAAAAAAAAAAAAAAAAAAAAATATATATATATATATATATATATATATATATATATTTGACACCTTTCTCTTTTATGACCAATGAAATTTCTTGTTTAGTTCAGTGTTTTCCCCTCTTTTGTTAAGTCATAGAAACTCTTTATCATTTACTGTTGGAGCAAATTGAAATGCAGAATAATATTCGTTAAAGTCTCCATTCACCGCTGTAGAAATTTACCCGACTATGACAACTTCTGAGAACCTCAGAAATGTGGAAAAGATCCGCTGCATGAACATTGTTCAAGGTGGTGGAAATGTGGCACAGTAATACCTTTTTTAAAAAATATAGCATTTTTATATAGTAAATTTATTTGTTTACTGATTATTTAAATGATCCTATTTTTAAAATAATATTTCTATGCTGTATTTAATGTCCAGGACAAGGCTTGAACAATATAATCTAAATAGGGAAGCCATCAATAAATGATGACGACATGGCAAAACATTTCCAAGATCATTTTCATAAAGAAAATGAATTCGCTGTAATAAAAATCAACCCCTGAGACACAAAAGTGCTGAAGTTGCTCAAACTCTTTGTCTCTTTTTTTTTATCTTTCAGAAACAATTTGTAATTATTTCGGACAATTATCAGAGGAAGTCGTCCCTCCCCGCGAACAAGTGCAGCATTTCAACAGCTCGTTTCGGTCTGATGGTCTCACGATGATGTACCTGTGACCTTTATGACGGCGCGGAGCCTCTCCTCGTGAGCGCCGTGGCTGGCTTTCCCACGTCGGCCCGCAGGAGGAGGTCGGGGAACCGTAATGACTTTTTAATCCCAAACTGACCAGGCTGCACATTGCATATAGTGTTCAGGTGAAAGTTCCACCTACCTCTCCATTATTCTGGGGCGAGTTGCCCTGTAACCTGAATCAGCGGAAAAATAACCACCCGAGCTCGTCTACTGTATAGGCGTTACAAACCGCAACAATGGCGGGCTTTCTCTTGGCTCAGGCCACTGGCTGGCCTTTGATGCCGCACTGCAATAGTCCAGTGCCACAGGCAATCCCCCCCTCCCTGTTTCTCAGGGTTTCAATGCTGCCTCTGTCTGCCCTGTTTGTTTTCAACTAATTGCCTGGAGCTCTAATAAGTTGGTGATGATGTACGGGCAGCGCCGATGACCCCTGCCAAAAGAAATATTATGTCGCCCTAAACTTGCGGAGGGGCAGGTCTTTATCAGTTTAAACATTTCTGAGCCCCTCTGGTTTCAAATGTGTGGGTCAGTATGTGCTAAAGACGGGTCATGGGAGCCCTGTAATTACAATATTATGCAAGGCATTTAGGGCCAGAGTGGAGGAACTTAAGATCTGAGCAGACCTGTGAGAGCGGTGAGCCTCAGACGAGCCGTCGCTCTGACATCCACACTGTCGCCATGTTTGCTCCTGGAACGGGAGCTGCCTGCCGATTTTGTCTGGGCTTTTTGTTGTTTTTTTTGGCCCTGCTCAATGGGTGAATTGAACCCTCTCCGAGATATCAAACAGTCTGGATTATGGAGTCATTGAAGGCTAATTGTTTGTGTTCTCCAGCCATTTTCAGAGTCGCCGTGGTTTCGGTAACCGTGACTCGTGCGCAAATATCCTCTGTGGAAAATCTGTTCGCACAGAGAGTAGTGGTTCTCAAATAATCCAAACAAAAATAATAAAACGCATCTATCTAAAAATAAATGTATATACTATAACGGTACAGGTATTCATACCGAATGGTACTGACGTCACAAATACAGTCGGTCCAATGCGATCCACACTCCAATCCAGAAGGGGTCGTACACAAATTAAGATGTTTTTGATCAAATCCGATGGTTTTCAAGAAAATGAACACTTTCAATGCCCAGAAATCTGCTAAAACATATTTAAAGCAGTTCATGTGAGTACAGTGGTTCAACCTTAATATTATACTTTTTGTGCGCCAAAAAAAACGACTTTTCAACAATATCTAGCGATGGTTGATTTCAAAACACTGCTTCACGAATCTTTTGATTTGAATCAGTGGTTCGAATCGCATAACAAACTACCAAACTCATGTGAACTATTGAAATTGCAAATCACTTATGACGTAACGAAGCCTCGTTTACTAAAATCACGTGACTTTGGCGCTCTGAACAACAAAAGAATCGAAAGATTTGAAGCAAAAGATTTGTAAAGCTTCATGAAGCAGAGTTTTGAATCACTAGATATTGTTGAGAAGTCATTATTTAGTTTTTTTGCAGCACAAAAAGTATTATTGAAGAACTGTTGAAATTTCAAATCACTTATGATGTAACGAAGCCTCGTTTACTGAAATCACGTGACTTTGGCGCTCTGAACAACAAAAGAATCGAAACAAAAGATTTGAAACAAAAGATTCGTAAAGCTTCATGAAGCAGAGTTTTGAATCACTAGATATTGTTGAAAAGTCATTATTTAGTTTTTTTGCAGCACAAAAAGTATTATTGAAGAACTGTTGAAATTTCAAATCACTTATGATGTAACGAAGCCTCGTTTACTGAAGTCACGTGACTTTGGCGCTCTGAACCTCTGATTCGAAACAAAAGATTCGTAAAGCTTCACGAAGCAGTGTTTTGAAATCGGCCATCACTAGATATTGTTGAAAAGTCGTTATTTTGTTTTTCTGCCGCACAAAAAGTATTCTCGACTCTTGATAATATTAAGGTTGAACCACTGTGTTCACATGAACTGCTTTAAATATGTTTTAGTGTCTTTATGGGTGTCTGAAAGAGTTAATTGTCTTGCTGTCAATAGAAGAATCACTGAGTCATCGGATTTCATCAAAAATATCTTAATTTGTGTTGTGAAACTGAACGAAGGTCTTACGGGTGTAGAACGACATGAGGGTGAGGAATTCAAAAATGAATTGGAGCATAATTTATAATTTATAAACTTTATAATTAGATATAG